>ML305114.1:27094-67764 GCA_005239505.1 Nicotiana paniculata
AAAGTATAAGAAGTATCCGAGAAGGAATTCACCAACGGGGGAAACCATTGCCTTAGACCTTTATCATAATTGTTTACAACACATTTTTAGTAATTGTTAGTTATTATTATTGTCAGTAGAATTAGTAAAACATCACCAATTTATATTAAAAAGTCTTGAGAGAATTGATTGAGTAAAAGTTGCATATTCTAAAGCCTTGATTGATACGTAAATTCCCTGTGGGATCGACTCTGGGCATAATACCTCTGATTATATTTGCAACGCCCGCTTAGTCTTTTATAAGACATAGTTGAGCGTGATCAACATGTATGTTTTGTTTTGTTACAGAGGGGCACTATTTGTATTTCATTATAGCTCTGCTAGTCGGGACGAGTTCCCTCATTGTTGTTTTTTGTTTATGAGTGAGTTTCATGTTTTGCACTCCATTTTTGTGTTCCTGTTCGGAGATTTTGTGAGTAGTAGATCATGTCTATTGTTTGTCTCTATTTAATATTGAGATATATGAGACTAGTAGTAAAATTCATGTTGTCCATTATGGTAAGTTTGATGTGACTCGTGAGTATTTTGTTTACGAGTTGTGATTTGATGCTCCATCGTGATGTGAGATCAGTTAGCATTATGATTTTTATAAACTGAGATGAATTAGTGGAGGAATTTCAATTGGTATGATATATTTTCGGTATGTGATTCAGAGTTGAGGGCGAGGTCCTCGTGATATTTTGTAATCCGATATGTTTGGACCGGGCTGAGTACCGTAGTGGAAATTTTATCAGGATGGTATCCTTGTGATTTGTTCATGTGCTCTAGTTTCTTCCTTTTTATGTTGTTGTTGAAGTTAGCATTGATAGAGAGTTGTGCTTGTCGGGCTTGTTTGATAGTTTCCTTATCTGCTTCTCCTTTCATTTTTATTTTGTGCCCCTTGAGTTTTATCTTGTGGGGTGTGTGCCCGGTGGTGTTAGGTATGGCTTGATGATTTGGGTGTCAAGGTTATGAAGTCTTCGTATTTCTTGCTTTATTATCAGTGTGATGGAGGTTGAGAATATAGTTCTATCGGATATGAGGCTAATTGCCAATGCTGAGCTGATTTTGGGCAGCCATTGCGACCCAAGTGTTATTATGAGCCTATGTGTGATGTGCTATATTGTGTGGTCGTGCCTTATGGGTATAGTCATAAGTTAATGCAACTTGTTGGTGCTAATGTCGGTTGTGGATTTAGAATCGGGCATTTTGGAAATGAGTAGAAGGTGAGAAATTGAGGTATGAGGCTTATCGGTAGTAATAGAAAAAGCTAAATTGCGGTTGTGGTGGTGTCGTCAGTCTTATGTAGATTGGGATGACGTGGGATCACCCGCGGTTGTGTGTTGGAGATGTGCAATCACTGATTTGATGAGTTCAAAGTGAATCTTAGCACGTTCGAGGACGAGCGTTTGTTTAAGAGGGGGAGATTGTGATGACCCAAAAGGGGTCATCCTGTATATTCTGTCTAATTCTGTGTTTCGAGGTCATGAAAAACTCCTTCTATCTCTCCTTGATTTACGTGCGCAGCCCGAGCGTGTAGCCAGTAAGACTTTATGTGAAGAGCTGATAAAAATGAAAATTTTGTATTGGAAATTTGACTAAAGTTGAATTCAATCAATGTTTTTGGTAAACGGACCCGGACCCGTGATTTGACGGTCCCAGAGTGTCCGTAGGAAAATCTGGGACTTGGGCATATGCCCGGAATCGAATTTCGAGGTCCCATGTCCAAGAAATGAATTTTTTAAAGAAAATTGTATTCTGAAAGATATAAAGGTTTTTGAAAAGGGAATTTGAGATGAAACCTATGATATCGGGCCCGCATTGTCATTCTGAACTTAATTTGACAATATTCGAACCTTAAATGCAGAACTTAATGTTTAAAGAAGTTTGAAGAATTTTCATGGATTTTTAGTTTAATTCATCGTGTTAGTATTGTTTTATGTGGTTTGAAACCTCGAGCGAGTCCGTGTTAGGTTATATGACTTGTTTGTGTAGTAGGACGGGGTCCCGGGGGGCCTCGGGTACGTTTAGGATATTGGTCGGATGTTATTAGAACTTGGGAGACAGCTGAACCATTGTTGGTTCTGGTGTCTCGCACCTGCGATGGACCTTCCGCAGGTGCGGCGAGGACCTCGCAGGTGCGGAACTTAGCCCAAACCCCAAATCCTTGCAAGTGCGGTAGTTTTCCGCAGGTGCAGCCATTTGACCACATCTGCGACCCCAGAATTTTTAGTGGATTTTCGCACCAGCGATGGTAATTACGCAGGTGCGGTCCCAAGGGCGCAGGTGTAGAATTGCTGGGCAGAAAAGGGGTAGAACCGAGGGTACATGTTATTTTCACCATTTTCGAATTGGGGAGCTCAAGAGAGGAGAATTATGGAGGTTTTTGCACCCGGGTTATTTGGGTAAGTGATTTCTATCCATTATATACCAATTTCCATGTTTCCAATCTTAAATCCAACCTTTAATTTGAAAAATTTTGAGTAGAAACTGGGATAAACTTCATAGACCAAATTATTGAGTTTTGATTGGGTTTTTGACCTCCGACTTGAGAGATTTTCATATATTTAGACTCGTGAGTGAATGGGTGCCCAAAAAATATAATTTTTACCCGATTCTGAGACGTGGGCCGTCTTCAGAATGTCTGGCCCATGAATCTTCAATTGATTATAGACGGAACGCAAGTCAATCTTGGAAAATACCCTAGCACCCTGCAACTGATCAAACAAGTCATCTATACGAGGCAAGGGATACCGGTTCTTCACCGTAACATTGTTCAGCTGCCGATAATCAATACACATATGCATGGAACCATCCTTATTGTACGAAAAACACCGGAGCACCCCAAGGTGACGCATTAGGTCGAATGAACCCCTTATCTAGGAGTTCCTGAAACTGCTCATTTATTTCCTTTAGCTCCGCTGGTGCCATACGATAAGGTGGAATAGAACTAGGTTGAGTGCCTGACACTAGGTCAATACCAAAATCAATGTCCCTGTCAGGTGGTATGCCTAGCAGGTCTGCAGGAAACACGTCCGGAAAGTCATGACCATAGGAACCGAATCAATAGCGGGAGTTTCACCACTGACATCCTTCACAAAATCCAGATAAGATAAACACCCCTTCTCAACCATGCGCTGAGCCTTCATGTAGGAAATCACCCTGCTAGGCATATACTCAGGAACCTCTCCACTCAACCCTCGAACATCCTGGCATAACTAAGGTCACAGTCTTATCGTGATAATCAAGAACATCATGACACGGAGATAACCAATCCATGCCCATTATCACATCAAAATCGACCATGCTGAGTAACAGTAAGTCCACTCGGGTCTCCAGGCCCCCAATATATATCACACACGATCCATACACACGATTCACAACAATAGTATTATCCACCGGAGTCGACACATGAACAGACGTAACTAAAGACTCGCGGGGAATATCTAGAAAATGGGAAAAATATGATGAAACATAGGAATATGTAGAACCAGAGTCAAATAAAGCCAAAGCATCTCGGTGACAGACTGAGACAATACCTGTGATTAGTGCATCGGAAGCCATGGCATCTGGCACGGCTGGAAACGCATACATACGGGCCTGACCTCCACCTGCTCGACCTCCCGTTCTAGGGCAACCTCTAGCTGACTGAATACCACCACTGGCTGCCTAGGCGAGTTGTGAAGTAACTGGAGCTGAAGTCAAGGGCTGGACCCTCTGCTGAGAAGAGCCACCAGGACGACGTGGACACTGCCTCCACATGGACCCAAACTCGCCAAACTCAAAGCAATTATCTAGAGCTGGAGACGAGGACTGATAGAAACCCCTAACACTATAATGGCCACTAGAAGAATCATGCATAGAGGAACTCTGAAGTAGTGGTGCTCGAGCTACATTGTGGGCTGAGAGGCCACCGAATGAAGAAAGGCCTGGCTGGGAACCACGGGGACCATGCCCTAAATATGCACCAGTATAGGCTGGGCGGACTAACTGAGGAGACCTGAATGAACGGCCTCTACTATAATAAAACTGCCCCTGGAAGGAGCACCACTAGAACTGCCCGATCCACGAGGCCGCTTGGCCTCCCTCTACTCTCGCTCCTGGCGGCGAATTGACTCAATATCTCGAGCAATATCAACAACCTGCTCGAATGTAGCATCTGATATCCTCTCCCGAGTCATGAAAAGGTAGAGTTGATAAGTGAGGCCATCCACGAATCTCATAATCCTCTCCGTATCAGTAGGGACCGACTCGGTGGCATGAAGAGCCAACTCTGAAAATCGCATCTCATACTGCATCACTGATAGCTCCCGTAGAGGTAGTTGCTCCTCTAAGTGAGACTAGGGTGCATACTTCTCCAAAAAGATAGTGGAGAACTGCTGCCAGGTGAGGGGTGCTGAACCAATAGGCCTACGCCTCTCAAAAGACTCCCACCAAGTGAAAGCAGCACCAGAAAATTAAAAAGTAGCAAATGAGACCCCACTCGTCTCCAAAATCCCAGCAGTGCGTAGAATCCTATGACACTCATCCGGAAAACCATGGCCTCCTCGCCCTCAGCACCATTGAATGTCGGAGGCTGTAGTCTACTAAATCTCTCCAGTATAATCTGCTCGTCCTCTAGCATAGCTGGAACCACGATGTCTTGAACTGGAGCAACCAGCTGGGCTAGAACCGCCCCCGGTGTCTGATGGCCCTGAGTAACCTGCTCAGGTGTCCGGGAAACTAGGTTCTGAATACCTGCCCCAGCTTGAGAAGTAGTGGCAACTGCCTGAGCAAGAGTGGTACACACAGTCAAGATCTGAGCCAAGGTCTCCTAAAGACCCGGAATAACAACAGGCCCTACTGGTGCCTGAGCCTGTCCCTCTAGAGTACCTGCGGCGGGAATCTGATCCTGAACAGTATGGGGGATCAACTGGCACTTCCTTGGCTGTTGCACGGGCTGGCCCCTTACCTCTACCACAGCCCCGGCCTCTCGCTAGTCTGGCTAGTAGCTGATCACCCTGATCGGTAGTTCGAGTTCTCACCATCTGTGAGAGAAGGAAACAACAGAAGTTTATATTTCCAGAATCAATAAAATGGCACGACATAATTCAAGAAAAATAAGATTGTTCTTAAGGGTTCTGCAACCTCTTGAAGATAAGTACATACGTCTCCGTACCGATCCGCAAAACTCTACTAAACCTGCTCATGACCGTTGAGTCCTATGTAACCTAGGCTTTGGTACCAACTTATCATGACCCCAAATCCTAAACCGACCGTGATGGCGCCTATCATGGAACTAGGCTAGCTAATTCACATATTTACAGTTTCTTTCAAAAAATCCCAACTCATTTTCCACAATTCATAAACGTATATAAGATTAATGAATCTATTAAGCAAATTAAACAGTTAAACAGTCTAAACCATCCCCAAAATCTGGGGTCAACATGTCGTGAGCGTCTAAGGAATACACCAAAAAGTCTACTATTATAATACAAAACCTCCAAACGAATAACTAGGTAAAACATAAGAAGGGAAAACAGAGATGTTGCAGGCACTGAACAGCTACCTCTATGTCCCGAACTCTGGCTCCGCACGGAATAGATGGCTAACGCTTGGTATCAGCACTTGTATCTGCACACAGGGGTTCAGGGAGTAATGTGAGTACGCCAACTCAGTAGTAATGAAAATAAATCAATTCTAAGCGGCAAGAAACACATAAAAATCAAATCGCAAAATATGCACAACCTTTCTTTTCAACAATATATACATATATATGTATGAAATCAACATGCCTTAAAAGCCAACATCAGTAAAAATCCTTTGAAAAATGTGTTTTCCCACAATTTAAGAAATAAAAATACCTGAAGAATTTAATGGAAAATGAAATAAGTCATAAATAGTCCCTCGGGCAGAACATGTAGCATAAATCGCCCATCGGGCAGAACATCACTAAGCACCTCACAGCCACTCAGTATCAGCCCCTCGGGCAACCTCACTGTCACTAATGCCTCCCAATCACTCGTCACTCCGCACTGGCACTCAGTAGCTACCTGCGCTCACTGGGGGTATGTAAAGACTCCGGAGGGGCTCCTTCAGCCCAGGCGCTAATATCAAGCCACCTCGTGGCGTATCATATCCTCACAATCAGGCCCTCGGCCTCACTCAGTCAAAACCTCTCAAAAGCCCCTCGGGCATATCAGTAAAACGGGGTACTCGACCCAAAACATCATTTTATATCTCAAAATAGTGTAAATAAGGCTGGGTTTCAAAAACAGATAAGCACAATATGACTAAGTTTAAATCATAAATCAGCAATGAGGAAATAGCAGTAAAAATCCACCAAGGGGTCCAAACAAGTCGGCACGAGGACCCAAATATGGCTTATAGCCAAAATATATCAATAGTTTTAGAACACAATTTAACATATGATTTAGAGAAAAATACACAACTAAATAGTTGTTGCGGAGAGAACCAAGTCCAATCAAAAAAATAATACACGCCACATACTCATCATCCGACATGTGCGCCATTCTAAAAATAGTGAGAAAGACGAAGTCCGGGGTTTTATACCATCAGGACAAGATTTATAGCCATTACTTACCTCTACCGGGCCACAATACTAATATGCGATGCTCTTGCCCCTCAAATCGGCTCCCGATAGCTCAGAATTTAACCAAAACAAGATTAAGATCATCAATATACGCTAAAGGAACAAAACCCAATCGAAAACTATCAATTTAGACACAATTCTCAAAATACGGCGAAACCCGAGCCTCGGTCCCACGTCTGGAAATTCGATAAAAATCTCATCACAAAAGTACATCACAATCCGGCCAAAAACAACGCCTAAATTCCTTAATTTACAAGTCTCAATTTCTCAATTCCTAACCCCCCAATTTATGCCATTTAACCACAAATTCCAAGCCTAATCCGTCACAAAATAGCGTAGAAACGAGTTTATAATCCAGAAAACTTACCTCCACTGAAGACCTTCGAATTCCCCTTTCAATTTTCTCCAAAACCAGCTAAATCCCGCATGCAAAATGCCAAAATTTTGCGGAGGCACCTCTTTATACTTTTTGTCCAAATAATTCGCACCTGCGGACAACTCCTTGCATCTGCGGTCCCAGGTGCGCACCTGTGAAATCCCAGTAACAGTCCAAACTTCGCACATGCGAATCCCTTTCGGCACCTGCGGCTTCGCAGGTGGGGCCCATGCCTCGCACCTGCAGATTCCTCCAGCCTGGCCTCTTTTCTCACATGCGCAAGGATCTTAGCACCTGCGGCCATCGTGCCTGCGACTCCCCTTCCGCAGGTGCGGTAACACCAGTAAATTAACACCACCAGCTATTTGCTGTAATTTCTTAAGTCCGAACCCCCGCTAACCATCTGAAATCAATCCCGAGCCCCTCGGGGCCCCAACCAAACATACCAACGTACCCCATAGCATCATTCAAACTTAGTCGAGCCTTCAAAACAACAAAAATAACACAAAAACACCAAAATTACATCAAATTCAAGCCTATGAACTTTGAAACTTCTAAATTTCGCCAATGATGCCGAAACAGAACCAAAACACATCCGATTGGCTTGAAAATTTGCACACATATCCAAAATGACATTACGAACTTGCTCTAACTTCTGAAATTCCATTTCGACCCCGATAGCCTATTTTCCGTCGCCGACCAGAAATTGCCAAAAACTAACTTTCGCTAATTCAAGCCTAATTCTACACCGGACATCAAAACTTCATTCCAAACACACTCCTAAGTCCCAAATCACCTAACGAAGCTATCTGAGCCATAAATCTGCATTCCTAGGTCGTTTACCAATAAGTCAACTCCCAATTGACTTTCTCAATTATTAAGCTAATTTAAGAGACAAAGTGTCTCAGTTCTCACCACGACCAATCCGAACCCGAACCAATCGACCCAATACAACATAAATAGGCTAAGAAACATACGGTAAATCAGAAATGAGAGGAACTGGGCTAATCTCACAGAACGACCGGCCGTGTCGTTACAACGGAAAGCACACAGGCCAATAATATCCCAACCGCACGAATAACTCACGTACATATGCAATATGCGAATGGAGATAGAGGTAGAGCTTAACCTCGGAAGGCAGAATGGTAGCCCTATGCAATATGCAGATGCATATGGAAGTAGAGCTTAACCTCAGAAGGCATAATGGTAGCCTTATGCAATGATGTAGATGGAGGTAGAGCTTAACCTCACAAGGTAGAATGGTAGAGTTACGCAATATGCGAATGCAGATGGAGACAACATTTAGTATCGGAAGGCAGAAAGGTAGCCTTATGGAATATGCGAATGCAGACGGAGATAGCGTTTAGTCTCGGAAAGAACAATGGAAGCCTTATGCAATATGCGAATGCAGATGGAGACATCATTTAGTCTCGGAAGGAAAAATGATAGCCTTATGCAAGAATTATGTAAATGACAATATAAATTCTTAGCTAGTAATAGATCGCAGTATTGTGACCGTTGTGAGCATTGCGATTATGAAGCGTTGTTTTTTGCTGATCATAATGTTGGCATGTGCGACGGTTTGGAGAGTCGTACCTTTGAATAGTATATGTCCTTCGACGAATAGTGTGTTTTGGGATTATTGTAATCATTGTGCATGTATCAAAGAAAAATTGTGAGTTTTGTAAACGGGGGAGGTTAGTTCGCATTCTCGCTGGACTTACTTAGTTTGTTGGGCTTGATCTGATGATATTGTCCGTATCATTGGGTTAGCGTTTGCTAAACAAGTTGTTTTAGAAAAAATAAATATTCATGATTTTGTAAAAGTATAATATATAATCTAAAATAGTTTTAGATGAACCGACGACGTGACACGGTTCGAGCCATTGCAACCTCTCTTGTTGTGGGTGGATGCCTCTGACTGCTGCTCGCACGTGACTGGCTGAACTTGCTTCGAAATTTTGAGGGTCCTCCTCAAAATTCTGCCCCAGTTTCCAATTACGGGAAAAAATATATTTTTATTTAATTGTGATCGAACCCATAGGGCTTCATAGATATCCTCTCTTAAACGGGAATCAGGTCAGGCATAATTCAAATTACATCACTGAGAAAGCGTAAAGATTACACATAGTAGCGCTTGGCTGCATCTGAGTTGATCGATTTCAGACAAACTTCTCCGTCCATTTCTACAAGTATGAGTGCTCCTCATGTCGGCACTCTGTGAACCATGTATGGACCTTGCCAGTTGGGAGAGAACTTTCCCTTGGCTTCATTTTGATGCGGAAAGATTTTCTTTAACACCACTTGCCCTAGTGTGAATCGTCTCGGCTTGACTTTCTTGTTGAAGGCACTGGCCATTCTGTTCTGATATAATTGACCATGACATACTGCATTCATTCTTTTCCCGTCTATGAGGGCCAATTTCTCATAATGGCTTTTTACCCACTCTGCTTCGCTAAGCTTATCTTCTTGTATAATTCTTAGAGATGGAATCTCCACTTCGGCAGGAATAACATCATTTGTACCATAAACTAGTATATAGGGAGTTGCCCTTGTTGATGTGCAGACAGTGGTGCGGTATCCTAGTAAGGCGAATGAAAAATTTTCATGCCATTGCCTATGCCTTTCTATCATCTTTCTTAGTATCTTCTTTATGTTTTTGTTAGCGACCTCTACATCACCATTCATCTGAGGTCTGTATGCTGTGGAATTCTTGTGTTTGATCTTGAAAGTTTCACACATAGATTTCGTCAAGTCACTGTTGATATTAGAACCATTGTCGGTGATGATGGACTTTGGAACTCCGAACTGACAAACAATGCGGTCGCGGACAAAGTCGGCCACGAATTTCTTAGTAACTTCTTTGTAGGAGGATGCTTCGACCCATTTAGTGAAGTAGTCAATGGCGACAAAAATGAATCTGTGGCCATTGGAAGTGGCAGGCTCAATTGGTCCAATAACGTCCATACCCCAAGTGGCGAACGGCCATGGCGAGCTGGTTGCATTGAGCTCACTTGGAGGCACTTTTATCATATCCCCATGTATCTGGCAGCGGTGGCACTTCCGAACATACTGGATGCAGTCTGTTTCCATAGTCATCCAAAAGTAACCAGCTCGAAGTACTTTATTTGCTAGAACAAAACCGTTCATATGTGGGCCACAGGTCCCTGCATGAATTTCTTCCAGCAGCTTTGATGCTTCTTTTGCACAACACACCTTCATAAACCCAAATCGGGAGTCCTCCTATACAGGATTCTTCTTTTCTGAAAAAAATTGTTGGACAATCTCCGAAGTGTGCGTTTCTGAGTGGAATTTGCAAGCTCGGGGTATTCTCCTTTTTCCAAGTACCTATCGATGTCATGAAACCAAGGATTTCTGTCTGTTTCTTCCTCGATATGGGCATATTAAGTTGGCTGATTATGGATCTTTAGTGGAATAGGGTCAATGAAATTCTTGTCCGGATGCTGGATCATTGAGGACAAAGTAGCTAATGCGTCAGTGAACTCATTCTGGATTCTAGGGACGTGACGAAACTCTATCTTTGTGAACCTCTTTCTTAACCCCTGTACATGGTGCATATATGGAAGTATCTTGGAATTCTTTGTTTCCCATTCTCCTTATACCTGATGTACCAATAAGTCTGAATCACCAATCACTAACAGTTCTTGGACGTTCATGTCAATGGCCATATGGAGCCCCAAGATGCAGGCTTCATATTCGGCCATATTGTTAGTGCAAGGGAACCTGAGTTTGGCGGATATCGGATAATGCTGACCGGTCTCTGATACTAGTACTGCTCCAATACCGGCTCCCTTGAAGTTTGCTGCTCCATCAAAGAACATCCTCCAACCATCATAGGATTCTGCAATATCTTCTCCTATGAATGATACCTCTTCATCAGGAAAATATGTTTTCAGGGGTTCGTATCCTCCGTCTACGGGATTCTCAGCAAGATGGTCTGCTAGAGCTTGTCCTTTAACTGCCTTCTTATTCATGTAGATAATGTCGAATTCGCTCAGCAGGATTTGCCACTCGGCTAGCTTGCTAGTGGGCATGGGCTTCTGAAAGATGTACTTTAATGGATCCATCATTGATATGCGATATGTTGTGTAGGCACAGAAGTAATGCCTCAGCTTTTGGGCGACTCATGTTAGAGCACAATAGGTACGCTCTTATAGAGAATATTGGGCCTCATATGGAGTGAACATCTTGCTGAGGTAATAAATAGCTTGTTCTTTCCTTCCGGTTTCATCGTGCTGCCCCAGAACGCAGCCGAAAGCTCCATATGATACCGCAAGATAGAGTAGTAAAGGCCTGCCTAGCTCAGGCGGTACTAGGACTGGCGGTGTTGACAAATACTCCTTGATTCTATCGAAGTTCTTTTGACAATCATCAGTCCACTTGGTCGCAGCGTCCTTCATTAGCATCTTAAAGATTCGCTCGCAGATGACGGTGGACTGTGCTATAAACCGGCTGATGTAATTAAGCCTCCTCAATAAACTCATCACATTTTTCTTTTTCCTTGGTGGTGGTAACTCCTTAATGGCTTTGACCTTGGACGGATCCAATTCTATTCCCCGACGGCTTACAATAAATCCCAGCAACTTCCCAGCAGGAACCCTGAATGCACAGTTCACGGGGTTTAGTTTCAGATTGTCTTTTCGCAATCTATTGAAGAACTTCCCCAAATTCTCCATGTGATCAGAAGCTTTATTTGATTTGATAATGACATCATCCACGTACACCTCGATCTCCTTGTGAATCATGTCATGGAATATGGTGGTCATGGCCCTCATGTAGGTGCCTCTACATTCTTTAGGCCGAATGGCATCATCTTGTAACAATACACTCCCCACGGCATAATGAACTCCATTTTCTCAGCATCTTCCTCATCTATCCAAACCTGGTGATAACTAGCGAAGCAATCCATAAAGAATTGCAATTCATGCTTGGCGCAATTATCACCCAAAATTTGTATATTTGGCAAGGGGGAGTCGTCTTTTGGACTGGCCCGGTTGAGATTCTGGTAGTCGACGCAAACTCTGACCTTCCCGTCTTTCTTTGGCACAGGTACAATGTTGGCTAAGCATGTCGGGTACTCCACTACCCGGAGAACTTTGGCGTTGATCTTCTTGGTAACCTCTTTGATTTTCAAACTCATGTCGGGTTTGAACTTTCTGGCTTTTGTTTCACCGGTGAACACATTGGATTGGTTGGCAGTTTGTGATCCACAATAGACGTACTTAGACAAGTCATGTCATCATACGACCATGCAAATACGTCCTCATACTCTCTTAGAAACTCTGTGTATTCTTTATTTTTTGATGGTGACAAATGAATGCCGATACGAGTCTCCTTGACGTTTTTTGAATCCCCTAGGTTGATAACTTCGGTCTCATCCAGGTTGGACTTAGTTCTGTTCTCAACTTCTTTGACAATCTCGTCAGGTATGTCGTCCTCTTCTAAATTAATGTCTGTTTGCTGCATTGCCTCATTGCATGTCACAGTCATAAGTTCATCAAGAGAAGTAATAGTAATGTTGTATAAATAAAGTAATGAGAGAAAATAATATCAATAAATATCATATTCATAAGAGAAATTTAGAAGATGCTTTGATAGATTGAATAATTGTTTTGAACGTTGAAGATCTTTATTTCAGAAATTGAAAAATGCAGGAAAAGGAAAATCATTTAGTAAATAAAACAGTAAATAATGCTTGTTTTAGCCTTGCTACCACGAGGCACGTCGGGCTTTGCTTGTCTTGATAGACCAGTTCTTGAGATATGCCCCCTTGATTACAGTCTGTATGGAAGGGCCTTCCTCCCCCTCCCCCTCGAAAATAACACAACAATCCATATCATTATCCTATAGGAACAAATTCATCATTGCTACAAGTGATTATTCCTCATCTGAACCGTAAATAGTGTCGGACTCCTTGAAAGTCTGCTCAAGATGAGGTATCGGCTGCTCAAAAGGGTAATAGGGACCGCGCCAAGGTGGAGACCAGTCGTTGAGTTCCTACCAAGTGTACTCATACCCCAGACCGAAAGTGGTGCCATGTTTCTTGAGCTTTATGGGCTTCGTGATCCCTTGGAGGTTCTTACCAAGCCCTTTGTCTGGCTCGTATCCTCTCTAGTTAAGGATTCTCTCAATCTTGATATCCCACCACTTGTCCTTGTCGATAGCATTGACCCCTTCAATGTGGTGGTAAGTTCCTCCACCTATCTTTCTTTTCCCGTCAATCACCGAAATAGTTTGACGGCTATAAATGGGGTTGCTACCGTCACCATGCATAATCACCTCTTGGTGGTTCCACTTGAATTTTATCGCCTGATGTAGTATTGATGCTACGGCACCAACAACACTAATCCAGGGTCGTCCCAACAACAGGTGGTAGGATGTCGTGACATCTATCACCTGGAAATCCACTTCGAACCAAGTTGATCCCATCTGTAGACATAGACTGATCTCCCCCATGGTGGACCTTTGAGAACCGTCAAAGGCTTTCACATTGAGCGCCCCATCCTTTATCTCATGTAGCCCTTTACCCAATTTCTTGAGTGTTATCAACGGACAGATGTTAAGACTCGAACCTCCATTGAACAAGATTCTTGTGATGAAATGATCTTTGCAGTGCACGATGATGTGCAGTGCTTTGTTGTGCCCCAATCCTTCAGGTCGTAGCTCATCCTCATGAAAAGTGATTTTATGACTCTCCAGTAGCTGGCCTACCATATGGTCCATTTCCCCACTAGTGATGTTGTTTGGCACATATGCTTCACTCAATACTTTTAACTAAGCATTTTTGTGTGTTTCGAAATTCTATAGCAGAGAGTGGATGGATATCTGTGCCGGTGTCTTGTTCAGCTGGTCGATGACTGAATACTCCTTAGTTTGCACCGTTCTCCAAAGGTCTTCGGGACCTATTTTGGTAAAGGGAGGCCGGTTGGTGGACTGCTTGCTTGACTCGGCCAGATGCTCAGAGGTGTAGACCCTACCAGTTCTCGTCATACCCTGTGCTGCGACAGCTTCCTCACACCTGACCTCGCCTTTCCTTCATGCCTCGGCTGTGTAGTCCCAAGGGATAGCGTTGGAATAGAAGGGTGGTGTGGTTGACATCGCCACCGGAATTGGTGCAGCCATCCTTACTTCAAATGGAATGTGTGTTTTGGGTGGCAAGACTGCGACCTCGAAAGAAGCTGATGCATTTGCTAGAGATACAAACTCAACTTAATGTGGCACTAGTGACTTTCCAGGTGACGCTGCTTCAAACTCAAATGGTATAGACATATTCACCTCGCTGGCCTTAGATGGCTGAATCTAGACTATGATCGGTTTGAGAGTGACTTTGGAGTTCTTTAGGTCATCGCCTTCTTCGATCAACCCGATTGACCCCTTGGTATCCCAATCATCTTCTATTTCAATCATATGGATACCTCTACCCTTATGTTCTGGCAGAGGATTGTCGCGGATGTTTGGGGAGGGGTCTTTTCCACAATAATCTTGTTGTCAATGAGAGCCTGCAGTTTGTCCTTCAGAGAACGACATTCTTCGATGGTGTGTCATTTCATGCCGGAATGGTAGCACATGATTTGTTTGGGTTAACCCAGTGAGAAGGGTTCTAAGGGGTGGCAACAGGGATAGGTGTTACATAACCAGCAGCTTTGAGTTTTTCATACAGCTGGTCAATGGGCTCGGCTATGGCGGTGTATTGCTTTGGAGAGCGGCGATCGAAATTGGGACGAGGTCTAGGGAATTTTTAGCGTGCAGGGAGTGATTGGTAATGGGATGGCTGAGAAATATAAGTGTGGTAGACAGGAGGGGTTTGTGGATATTTGGGCGAAACAGGTTGACTTGTGGGTGGTGGGGCCTGGTAGGAAGGTGGTGGAGTTTGGTAATTTGGTGGCGGAGCTTGGTAATTTGGTGAGGGTGCTTGGTAATTCGGGGTTGGATGATATGTGAGTGGAGGTTTCGGATAGGTTTGGTACTTGTGCGGAGACTTGGTTCTTTGTGCAAATATTATGGCTCCCATATCTCTCTTCTTAGACACACCCCTGGATTATAGAGCCTTGTTAGTGGCTTGTAAGGCTTCAAAATTTGTAACCATACCGCTTTTAATACCTTCTTCAATACGCTCACCCAATTTGATGATGCCAGAGAACATATGGCCCTCAACCATCATTGTGGGTTCTGAGCCCGGACAAAGAACAGGTTCATCTGTTCTTCATCTATAGCAAGTCTGACTTTAGCAGCTTCGGACCTCCAGCGAGTAGCATACTCGTGAAAAGTTTCTGTAGGCTTCTTCTTTAATTTTGAATGTAGAACACATCCGGTGCGTTCTCTGTGTTGAATCTAACTCTGTCCATGAAATCAGACGCCATGCTTACCCAGTTTTACCATTTCTTGGGGTCTTGGCTGATGTACCAAGATAGTGGATCTCCCTTCAAACTCTTCATGAAGAACTTCATGAAGATTCTTTTGTCCTTTCCCACACCAACCGATTAGTCGCAATAGGTCCTCAGATGGACTCTCGGATCATCAGTACCGTCAAATATTTCAAACTTTGGAGTTTTGTACCCCTCGGGCAGTTCGACATCAGGTTGGATACAAAGGTCTTCATAATTCAACCCTTCAATCCCCTTGGTCCCTTCAATACCTTGGACTCGGCTGGTAAGCTTTCTAAGCTCCTCGGCCAGGTTCCTGATAAATAAATCCTTTTCGCCAGACTCGGACGCCAGTGGGATAGGCGGAGTGGAGTGGGTTATGGTCTTGTAACGACCCGGCCGATCGTTCCGAGAATTTACCCTTGTTTCCCCCGTTTCTGCTTCATTTATGTGGTTCAGCTTCATTTATATGTGTTGGGTCGGTTGGTTCGTGTTCAAAGTGGTCATGATGAGAATTGAGGCATTTAGTCTCTTAAAGTAGCCTAATAGTTGAGAAAGGAAACTGAGAGTTGACTTATTGGTGAACGACCTCTGAATGTTGATTTTATGGCTCAGATTGCTTCATTAGGCGATATGGGAATTAGGAGTATGTTCTGAATATTTTTGTGATATACGGAGTAGAATTAGGCTTGAATTGGCGAAAGTTAGTTTTTGGCGATTTCCGGTCGGCAGTGGAAAATAGGCTATCGAGATTGGAATGGAATTCCGGAAGTTTGAACGGTTTCGTAATGTCATTTTGGATATGTCTGCAGAATTTCAGGTTAAACGGAGGTGTTTTGGTTGGTTTCGGCGTAGTTTGCGAATTTTAGGAGTTTCAAAGTTCCTAGGCTTGAATTTGATGAAAATTTGGTGTTTTGTGTTGTTTTTGGTATTTCGAGGGCTCGACTAAGTTGGAATAATTCTTGGGGGTGTGTTGGTATGTTTGGTTGGGGCCCCGAGGGACTCGGGATTGATTTCGGATTTGTTGACGGGAAGTTGGAGTGATTTTTGGAAATATGTTGTGCTGGTTTGCTGGTGTTTTCACACCTGCGGAAGGGGAGTCGCAGGTGCGGTTGCGCTGGATCGGAGAGAAAGATCACAGGTGCGAGTTTTTCCTGTGTAGGAATGGTCCGCAGGTGCGAGGGGTTTGTCACACCTGCGATGTCGCTGGTGCGGAAAGGTGGTCGCAGGCGCGAGAAATGGCTAGTTAAGTGTGTCTCGCAGGTGCGGCCAATTGTCCGCAGATGCGAAAATGACTGTGCAGAACAATATAAAAAGGACTCCTCCACGAAATTTATTAGTTTTCATCAATTTGCACGCAGGAGGAGTCCATTGAAGGTGGTTTTGAGAGATAATTTCAAAGTTCTTCAGCAAAGGTAAGTTCTTTGGTTGTTAATCCCATTCCTATGCTATTTTTTTAAGATTAGGCTTGAAAATTTAAGGATTTGGGTATGAAAAAGTTGGAACAATGGGAGGAAAGAATTGGGATTTCTTTGAGGTTTTGGAATGTCAATTGTTGTCCGGTTTTGGTGTTCTTGGTATGTATAGAATCGTGGGAGGACGAGGTTTCTAATGATGTAAAAATTATTGAATTCTGATATGTGGGTCGGAGGCTCGGGTTTGGCCGAATTTCGAGACTTTTGATTAAATTGATATTTTTCGATTGGTTGTGTTCCTTGAGTATATATTAATGATGTTGAACTGGTTTTGGCTAGATTAGGAGCAATCGGGAGACAATTTGAGGGGCAAAGTCATAGTGGACTAGTGTCACGGACCGGTAGAGGTAAGTAATGGTCTTAAATCTTGTCCTGTGGGTATGGAACCCCGGACTGCATTATTTTTCACTAAATTTGGAATGGCGCACATCTCGGATGATGAATATGTGGCGCATACTGATTTTTGGATTGGACTAGGTCCTTTCCGCCGCAGCTAATGAGTTGCATATTTACTCAAAATCTTATGTTAAATTATGTTCTAATGATTTATGAAATAATTGGGTTGTAAGCCATGTTTGGGGCCTCGTGCCGATCTGTTTAGACCCCTTTGAGGGCGTTTTACTGTTGCTTTCCTCACTACCTGTTGATGATTTTACTCACCATCATTGTGCATACCGTTTTATTTGAAACTCAGCCTGATTTACACTACATGAAGATTAAAGTGATGTTTTTGGGTCGAGTGCCCCCTTATATTACTTCGCCCGAGGGGATTTTTGAGTAGTTCCACCGAGTGTGGCCTAGGGCCAAGAGTGATGGTGAGGTGATGAATGATATTAGCGCTTGGGCTGAAGGATCCCCTCCGGAGTCTGTACACACCCCCAGTGAGCACACCGAGTTCAAGTGATTGGGAGGCATGAGTGGCTGTGAGGTGCTGAGTGATTGTGAGGTGCTGAGGGATTGTGAGGCATGCCCGAGGGGCTGATTATGAAACATGTTTTTGCCCGACAGGCTACTTATGATTTTACTAAATTCATTTGCATAGCAAATCCTTGTTTTAAAATTGTTAAAAATGTTCATTGTTTTAAGGACTTTTGTGAAGTTGATTTCTAAGGCATGACGATTTCGTATATCTATGTATACTATTGGAAAGTAAGGCTGTGTATATTGTGACTTGATGACATTGATTTTTAGGTAATTCCTTGCTACTTAGACTTGATTTATTTCCATTACTACTGGGTTGGCGTACTCACATTACTCCTTGCACCTTTGTGTGCAGATTCAGGAGCAGATATCGAGCGTTAGCTTTTATGTATATATATATATATATTGGAGCGGAGCCGGATCGTGGGTAAATATAGGAAGTTGTTCAGCGTTCGCAGCATCTCTGCTTTCCCTTCCTGTTGTATTTAGCTTTGATTCGGAGTTTTGTATCATAATACTTTATTTTGGCTTATTTCACTAAATTCTCATGACATGTTGTCTCCGGGTTTTGGGGATGGCCGTACTATATATAAAATTTTCCTATTATATAATGAACTTTCTGTATGTTGTAACGAATTGCTTGAAACATAAATGGGATTTTCAAAAGGAAATGTGAACACGCGGTAGTCAGCTAGCCTAGTTCCACGATAGGCGCGATCACGGACAGTTAGGATTTGGGGTCGTGACAGTTTGGCATCAGAGCCCTATGTTACATAGGACTCGATGGTCATGAGCAGGTTTAGTAGATTCTTGCAGATCGGTACGGAGACGTCTGTACTTATCTTCGAGAGGCTGCAGATACCTTAGGAAAATCTAACACTTTTTTTAAATTCTTGTCGTGCGAATCCATTGTATTCAGCCAAGAGCGTACTTCTTGAATTCCTTCCGTGTATTCGAACGCGTACGAGAGCGCTTGGTATCAGTTGTGCATCGACGACTTGTGACTTCCATGGATGAGATGTGATTTTGCCATGTTGTTAATGGGTCAGTCTGGAAGACTTTGTGCCAGATTCATTCTGTGTCTTGATTGCTGAGATTTTTGTTGTGTGGGCACATGTAATTGGGGACTTGTATGTCCGTTTGTGTTCTTATTCATGAGAATTGGTGACTAGATGCCTATGTGGTGGGTGTTATTTGATGGTTAGATGTGTTCAGATTGTGACTTGTGTCAAAAGGGTTGGCTGGAAATGTGGTAAGATTTATTGTATGTTTGATTTTTGTCAAACTTGGTATGTGGCCTTGAGTTGTGAATATGTTGGAAGACCTCTCATGTGGTGTAGTTGTGGAGTGACGCGGATTTCTTTGTTGGGTTACGAGTTCCTGGTGATATCTTTTGAGTTGATCAATTGCCCCAGTAACGTTCATGTATTTTATTGACGGTGTATTCCGGTCGTATAAGCACTCCTTCTTATTGTATTCATTGATGGCGTCCTGGCATATTCGCGTAGCTGGGAGTAGCATACTCAATATCTGAGGATGGTATTATAAGGATTCAAGGAGGAAAGGCTCCATGCCAGTTCTCCGAATGTGAATTTTGGCTCGGTTCAGTAGCATTATTAGGACACGTGGTGTCCAGTAAAGGTATCCATGTGGTCAGACATGTGTGGGTAGAGCTTTCAGAAGCTCGAGATTTCTGTGACCACCGCTCCAGTGTTAGTTCTTCCATAAGCTTCAGGTTTTTATCGCGTATTGTGGTGCCTCGAGGGTAGGCGTTGGTTGTGTTCAGATGCAGGAAGGTGTAGTGATTGCGTGATAGTTCTGGTATTTAGAGGTGTATGGAGAGATAGTAGTTGAGGCTAAGAGGGAAGGGGTATCTCTTGCGGGTTGTCCTAGAGTGTGTGGTCCCTATGTAATTTCGTAATAAGTTCTCTTCTACCGGTAAAAGATGTATGCTGTAATTGTAGTTTAGATCGCTTGTGGAAGTTGGCGTGACTATTGCGATGGTGGATGCGAGATTGCCAATTGATTTGAGTGTCAGATGGTTTTGGTCATATAAGCTTATGGAGGATTTAGTTGAATCCCACCACAGCATGGTGGCAGTGATAATGTGTGGGCATAGTTTTGTTTGTCTTGATTCTTGGCTTTGAGCCAAGTGGGGGAGTTTGTTATTTAAGTTGATTATATGATTATGTGTTTGGTTTCAGTACGAGGTATATTGGTAAATCAGTTATGACCTGCAGGTATGGGATCTTGAAATGTAACGAGTAACCGAAATTTCTTCGATATAAGTTGTAATGTACTCTATTGGGTAATTGTGTTCTATTGAATGATTTAGTGGAAATTGTAAAAGGTGTAGTGTGTGCATTGTATGAATTTATTTGTGGCTTTGAGTGAATGGATTACTTTCCTAGTATGTTAGTGTGCAAACGGGTCAGGTCGATTATGTCTAATTGGTCAGTGTGATTGAGATTTACGTTAGAGGATGTCAAGGCTGGTGGTATTATACATCATCACGGATTCTACATACCGGTATCAGGAAGGTCAAGGTAATGGATTTAGATTCGCAGGAAGTCTCTTCGGGGTAAGTTTTTCTACTGTGGTGCTTTTGGGGATATTTGAGAGAGTATTCGGTGGCTTATGAGTCTTAGATGGTATGGTTTTATGCTTGGGTCGCGTGTGGTGAATCTGGTTTAAAATTTGTGGTATTACGGCAGGAAGAAGTATCAATTTGAACGTGAGTCTAAAGAAACCATGGAAAGTATGGCAACTTGGTAGTAGGTCGGATCGGCATGGTAAGGGATACGATTAGTTCTTTGGGTGTTCGTTAGGTGATGAGTTTTTCACGTGTTTCCTAGAAATGCTCTTAGATTTTGGCGGCCTGCGTAGTTGGTTGGGTTAGAGGAATTCAGTCATGATGAGTTGGTGTTGCACAAATGGTATTCCGGATAGTCCCTGATGGTTTCTCTGAGGTTAAGGGTGCATACTTTCTTATGGCGTGTAGTGAGTTTGTTTCTAAATGGATGAAATGGGAGTTCTTGGCTAGTTGGGTACGTAGTTGCTTGTGGCTCAGAAGGGGCCATGGAGTCCCCGTATTTTTCCTAAGTTGGCATGACGTGTGCGATATGTTGGGTAGAGTTGAGATTTGCATCTGTGAGATCACGGTTCGGTTCTGGAAGGAAGGTCATAAATTCTTAGGCAGCATAGGCAATTTCAGATGACTAGGTAGATGCTATCACTAATTGGTACGACGTGATAAGGGTATATATATTTCGGAAAGAGCACTGTGTTTGAGTTAAGGGTACTTCATTGGTATCGCGGTGCCCTATTGTTGGATCGACTGTTGATATTTAAGGTTGCTTGGTAAATGGAAGAATGATAGGGGGTATCCCTCGTGAAATGAGTGAGTATTTGGGATGTACCATGTGTTCGAGTGGTGGAGTTGTGATCAGATATGGTAATCCGTACGTTTCATTGATTTCGAGACTGAAAGTTCTCATAAACAGGATATCTGGTGGTAATGAACTGTGAAGATGCGAGCAGAGCTAGTCGGATATTAGTATGTACCATGATTCTGTCATTATGAACTTTTCGGTAAGTTATCTACCTGTTGTGGGTAATCAGAGTTAATTTAGGGTCACTGATAGGCTAATATGAGTGTGTGTTCTGCATCGGGTTGGAATTGTTGGCTCCGAGTTTCTATTATTGAGAAAGGTACCATTCGATTGTGATTGAGCTTATTCATGTTCTAGAGTTATCTATGAGTTACCCTTCGGTGTTGCAAGGAGTGGTGATTATTGGTTATATGCACATACGGTGCGGTTCTAATTGGGTGTTATGGCTAGATTTGTGTAAGGTAAGTAATAGAGTGTTGCGGGCTTGAGGCATGTTGGCTATACACCTTCCGTTTCGGGTGGCATGGTGTCATCCGATTTCCGCCGTGGTTATGGAAAAGCACTTTGAGTACCTGATGGCGAATTTCGAATGGTTATTGATTTTGGGCAAGGTGTCTTGAAGTATTTCAAGTGGACCGGCGTTGGATGAGATCGGGCAGTGTGGCAGAGTTATGTAGGGGTATGACCTTTTGGTATCGGATTCATGTGTTTTTTATTTTATGGTGTGTGCCAAGCTTTTAGTATGATATGGTGATGGTAATTGTTAATGGTAGGATAGTCCTCTCGTGTGGATCTTTTATAAAATTTAATCACATTGGGAAGTTGCTGTTAAGTGCCCAAGTTTCATGGGTTTTGGCTTCGAACTGTGTCGATGTGTCGAATGGTTAGTGTCATGTTATCAGGGTGGTTGTGATGGATGAGAGGAGGTCCTTGGACCTAGAACGAATATTTTCGGAATTTTCTACACCATAATTGGAAGGATAAATATCGGGAGTCGGCTTAGAAATTTGCTATAATTCCTGTTTGGGAAGTGGAAGTTTCATGTCTGACTGATCGGAGGAATGGTTGTTAGTTCTATGTGCTTCTTTCATCATCGGCAGTATGCGGAAGTGTTAGAGCGAGGCATTTCTTTATAAAAGGTTATGTACCGGTATTGGGTTGTTCTGAGCAGTTATTGAGGTTAAGAGTTATTGCTATGAGAGTTGGGTCACTTGGTGTATTATAAGATAGTATCTGGGGTACGTATATGGCTTGATTCAACATGTTCAGACTTGTCGAGTTTATAGTTGTGGAAATTTTGATCTTATATATCATTTCAAAAGTGGGAATTTGGTTCTAAGGTTTATGGGCCAGGATTTGGATTTTGAAATTTCAACGGTATTGTGCTATTGGACCTATATGGGATAGGGTGATGTGGTATCACCCGGGTATGTGCAAGGTAAGCTACATAACAGTTTGATAGTGTTGGACAACAACTATTGGCACGTTCAACGATGAACATATGTTTAAGTGTGGGACGATGTAACGACCCGGCCGGTCGTCCCGAGAATTTAGCCCCGTTTCCCCCGTTTATGCTTTATTTATGTGGTTAAACTTCATTTATGTGTGTTGGGCCGGTTGGTTCGTGTTCAGAGTGGTCATGATGAGACTTGAGGCATTTAGTCTTTTAAAGAAGCCTAATAGTTGAGAAAGTCAACTAAGAGTTGACTTATTGGTGAACAGCCTCGGAATGTAGATTTTATGGCTCGGATAGCTTCTTTAGGCGATTTGGGACTTAGGAGTGTGTTCAGAATATTTTTGTGATGTCCGGAGTAGAATTAGGCTTGAATTGGCGAAAGTTAGTTTTTGGCAATTTTCGGTCGGCAGTGGAAAATAGGCTATCGAGGTCAGAATGGAATTCCGAAAGTTGGAACGGTTTCGTAATGTTATTTTAGATATGTCCGCAAAATTTCATGTTAATCATAGGTGTTTTGCTTGGTTTCGGCCTAGTTGGCGAATTTTAGGAGTTTTGAAGTTCTTAGGCTTGAATTTCATGAAAATTTGGTGTTTTGGTGTTGTTTTTGGTTTTTTCGAGGGCTCGACTAAGTTTGAATAATGCTACGGGGTGTGTTGGTATATTTGGTTGGGGCCGCGAGGGGCTCGAGATTGATTTCGGATGGTTGACGGGAAGTTGGAGTGATTTTTGGAAATCTGATGTGCTGGTTTGCTGGTGTTTTCGCACATGCAGAAGGGGAGTCACAGGTACGGTTGCGCAGGAGCGGAGAGAAAGGTCACAGATGCGATTTTAGCCTGTGTATGGAATGGTCAGCAGGTGCGAGGGGTTTGTCGCACCTGAGATGTCGCTGGTGCGGAAAGGTGGTCGTAGGAGCGAGAATTGGCCTGTTAAGTGAGTCTCGCAGGTGCACACCCTGGGACCGCAGGTGCGGGTCTGCAGGTGCAGGTCTGCAGGTGCGGTCAATTGTCCGCAAGTGCGGAAATGACTGTGCATAACTGTATAAAAAGGACCCCTCCGCGAAATTATTATTTTTCATCAATTTTCATGAAGGAGGAGTCCATTGAAGGTGGTTTTGAGAGAGAATTTCAAAGTTCTTCCGGAAAGGTATGTTCTTTTGCTGTTAATCCCGTTCCTATGCTATTTTGTTAAGATTACGCTTGAAAATTTAAGGATTTGGGTAGGAAAAAGTTGGAAAAATGGGAGGAAAGAATTGGGATTTCTTTTGAGGTTTTGGAATGGCAATTGTGGTCCGATTTTGGTGTTCTTGGTATGTATAGAATCGTGGGAGGATGAGGTTTCTAATGATGTAAAAATTATTGAATTTCGAGATGTGGTCCCGGGGCTCAGGATTGGCCGAATTTCGAGATTTTTGATTAAATTGATAATTTTCGATTGGGTTGTGTTCCTTGAGTACATATTAGTGATGTTGAACTGGTTTTGGCTAGATTCGGAGAAATCGGGAGCCAATTTAAGAGGCAAGGTCATAGCGTACTAGTGTCACGGCCCGGTAGAGTTAAGTAATGGTCTTAAATCTTGTCCAGAGGGTATGGAACCCCGGACTGCATTATTTTCTCACTGGATTTGGAATGGCGCACATGTCGGATGACGAATATGGGGCACGTACTCATTTTTGGATTGGACTGGGTCCTCTCCGCGGCAACTAATGAGTTGCATATTTACTCAAAATCTTATGTTAAATTATGTTCTAAGGATCTGTGAAATATTTGGGCTGTAAGTCGTGTTTGGGCCCTCGTGCCGAACTGATTAGACCCCTTTGAGGGCTTTTACTGATGTTTTCCTCAGTACTTGTTGATGATTTTACTCAGCACCATTGTGCATACTTTTTTATTTGAAACACAGCCTGATTTACACTACGTGAGCATTAAAATGATGTTTTCAGGTCAAGTACCCCGTTCTATTACTTCGCCCGAGGGGCTTTTTCGAGTGGTTCCACCGAGTGTGGCCGAGGGCCAAGAGTGATGGTGAGGTGCTGAGTGATGTTAACGCTTGGGCTGAAGGAGCCCCTCCGGAGTCTGTACACACCCCCAGTGAGCGCACCAAGTGCGAGTGATTGAGTGATTGGGAGGCATGAGTGGCTGTAAGGTGCTGAGGGATTGTGAGGCATGCCCGATGGGCTAATTATGAAGCATGTTTTTGCCCGAGGGGATACTTACGATTTTCCTACATTCATTTGTATACCACATCCTTGTTTTAACGTTGTTAAAAATGTGCATTGTTTTAAGGACTTTTGTGAAGTTCATTTCTAAGGCATGACTATTTTGTATATCTATGTATACTATTGGAAAGTAAGGCTGTGTATATTGTGACTTGATGACATTGATTTTTATGTTATTCCTTTCTATTTAGACTTGATTTATTTTCATTACTACTAAGTTGGCGTACTCATATTACTCCCTGCACCTCTGTCTGCAGATTCAGGAGCAGATATCGAGTGTTAGCTTATATATATATATATATCGTAGCAGAGCCGGATCGTGGGGATCTAAAGGTAGTTGTTCAGCGTTCGTAGCATCTCTGCTTTCCCTTCCTGTTGTATTTAGCTTTGATTCGGAGTTTTGTATCATAATACTTTATTTTGGCTTATTTCACTGGATGCTCATGACATGTTGGCTTCGGGTTTTTGGGATGGACGTACTGTATATAAAATTTCCCTATTATATTAAGAATTTTCTGTATATTATTATGAATTTCTTGAATATTAAATTGGATATTCAAAAGGAAATATGAACACGCGGTAGTCGGCTATCCTAGTTCCACAATAGGCGCCATCACGGTCGGTTAGGATTTGGGGTCGTGATAGGTTTCCACATAGATGGGATTGTTATAGGTGTGGAAATGGTCTTTTGTGGGGTTTTGAGGTTCTGGTATGAGTAGTGGGGTGTTATTTGTGGTGTGGCAAGCATTGCATTGCGTCGGGAGAGTTTGGTTCTTTGAGGGAGTGGTGTGATAGTGAGGTGCGGGATGATTTTGTGGTCTTGGGATATTTTGTGGAGGTGCGGGGTTTTGAGCATTTGGAAGGTTGACGTCAGGGACGTTGAGAGAAAATGACAAGTTGGGTAGATTCCGGACTTGATCGAGTTATTCCTGAAACTTCTGCAATTTCTGTTCAAGTGGCAACATGTTCTCATGCAGGACCTGAATACCTCGGCCATCAGCGACCTCTACCCTTTCAATCACATTCTCCTTTCGGATGCCCCTGGACTCTTCCATCTTAATTTTTCCTTTGTCTTTGCCCTTAGGAGGACTAGGGGAGGAGTAGGTGGAGGGCCCTTGGATCTGGTGTGATAGGTTGATGATGCCAGAATGCACAAACTAACTTTTGGGGAGGGGAGTAAGAAAAAATAAAAACTAAAGGTAACCAAGTTGGTGAGGATCATGAAAAGAGTATTGCAGTATTTAAACACATAATGCGGAAATGAAAGCGTGTCCTAAGTTGGGAACCTCTTTGTGCCCGAGGTAGGCCTAGCGACAAACTGATTTGGAGAATTTAACATGCTAAATGCCTCATTTTATTGATAATAAAATAGACAAATCCCGAAACGACAGACGAAAAATAAAAATCACTAATGGCCATTGGCCTTATTACATTGTCAGTGAAATAACAATATTCCTATCTACTTAGTCCCAGAAGGACCTTCCCCAGATTCGGCATTCTTGCTTTCTTCTAGCGGCTTTCCCAGCTCGCGAAGTCCCAGCAGCAGGTAAGTTCTAGCTAGGTATCCCCCTGCAGCTCTCTCAGTCTTTTGACAATCTTCAACCCTCTTGATGAACTTTTCTTCCAAATCGATTATACCTCGTTCCAAGTACCCCAGCCTCTTGTTGGCACTAATAGCCATGTCTTTCCACTCCTCGATCAGCCTTTTGTTTGACTCATGTATCTTGTGGTGATCATCCCCATTTTTCCCGGATCCTTTTACGCAACTTGTTGAACTTGACTTGTGCTTCAGCCTTTTCATCTTATAACCCTGTGAACTCGGATGTACCCCGGCTTGCTCTGACCACCCAGATCCTCTTCTAACCAACCAAGATAGAAAGGGGTATAAACGGCGTGATACATGTCTGGCTCGATGATGTCTTTCTCAAGTATAACCTTGCAGTGCCATAGGTGCTGAGCTTGGCACTTGTGAGGACTGTCATTATTTTGAAAGTCGGCTCGAAGATGGCTCATCTTCTCGACCCTAGGGATGACTTGCTTCCTTCCTGATTACCTCATAACTCGAAGAGGGACGTAAGGGTATGTCTCCCTTAGACCAATCAGTATCAGAAATGATGCGTCTCGGGATCGAATGATGAACTCGTCCATTGGAAACCATTCGAACATCCATTGAACTTGTTCTTCAGTCAAGTTATCAAAAAGCTCGACACATCCTTCAACATTTTCAAGTTGAGCGAAGATGTCAGGAATATAGTTCATTCGCTTTGGGTGATGGAAAGTGATGTGTTCATCCCACATTTGGCGATGGATGTCCTGTCGATATTTTCCCTTTTGGATATTTTCCACGAGCCAGAGTTGAAGTAATAAATTGCAACCTTCGAAATGCCTTGCTCCTTGTTGACACCTTTCTAAGGCCCGATATATGTCTGCAACGATCATGGGTACAATGCTGAAATATTGCCCATTTACCATTTCCATTATGGTCTTAGTTACCATGGCTAACCCGGTATGTATCCTTTCCTTCTTCATCGGGAACACGATCAAACCCAAAAAGCATACCATAAACACGAACACTCGACAATGGACGTGTGCCAAAGTGGTGATAGCAAACTCGTCATGGTAGGTACGGTATGATTTTCTATAGCCATTCCGTTCGTACAAGTAGTCAAAAGGAATGTATGAATCCTCCAGATATACCAATTTGGCATCCTTTTTTAGACCCATCATTTTGAGGAAATTTTTGCCTGTACGGTTCTCAGGCATCAGCAACCCCGGAGTTTCCCATACTAAGTTAGCCAGCCCTCCTATCTCTTCTATCAACGGTGCCATTTTGATGTTCCCAAAGCAGAACACGGACCTTTCACGATCCCAGAAAAGGTAGCAGCCTCTACTATCACTTTATTAGGCTGGATTTCCAGAAGAGATGGTAGATTACCCAAGTGTTTCCTGACGATAGCTTTGTCTCTAGAGTGTAGATCCTCCCACCAACTCAGCAGTTTTGGGTTGATGTTGGAGACCATGCCAATTCTGGGGACTTCGTGCCTCATTTATTTTTCTGCAAAACAAATAGGTTAGGCCCTTACCCCCACCAGACTCGACTATTTAACGTCAATAATTAGCAGGAAGCATTTAGTTCTCCAAATAATTGCACAGAACGTGAGGGCGTCCGTTTGGGTTTAGGGAAACCCGACAGACTTTTGGATAAGACTATCTTAAAAGCTATCGTGCGGATGACACTTTAGCTTGACTAGGTTTGACCATGATGCATGCAATAGTTCAACAGAGTAAGGTTTCTGTATGGTTTTAGACCGGTACCCTTAAGCGGACAACTCAAGGGGGAAAGGCACGGAACCGTTGACTGCACCGCTGATCGACTTGTTTTACCGCAAATAAGCTTTTTCGAATTTAGTGGGTGATAATATATGAAGGGCGCAACCACTCATCAAGCGTTGCTATAGTATTTTGTTTGGCAGGAGTGGAGTATGAATGTTGAGCATGATTTATGCAATAATTATTAAACAAGTTGTCACATATTTGCACTTTAAAGAAAGCGGTAAAACGGTAATAATGATTTAAAGCAGTTACCAAAGGAAACACAGAGACATGTTAGTTACGTTTTCAAAAAATAAATACCCGAATTAAACAATTAATTGCATGCAAAGGGATTAGGAAAGGGTGCAAGTATTTAAAAATAGAGGCATAAATTCACGAAACAATTTGAAATGGTAAAAGCCTTGATATCCCCAGCAGAGTCGCCATGTTGTCGCGCACCCTTTTCTTCCTCTTCCTCGCGGAAGATCGGGTTTATGACATTGGTTGGGACAACTCTTTCCTTTTGGGAAAGGGGTTTGCATTTTTGGAAGAGTCGCCACCTAACGATTTTGACGGTGCGTTAGGGAACCTAAGGGTTTCAATTACAGCTACGTTTCTAACCATAGATTTGGGTAAGGGCTTGAAATTATCCTAAGGGGAAGGTGTTAGGAACCCCTCAGGATCCACAAGTGTGGTTCCTGGCCAAATGGTTTCGTGAATTTGTAAAAAATATCAAATAACAAGTAAAGGCTCAAATAAGAGGGGATTTAAGTCTTAAGAACATAGGTGTTTAGAAAGCAATAGGGATGATTACGAACTAGCGTATACAAGTGTCCTAGGTTTATAATAATATGGATCTTATTAATGCAATACCCGGTAATCACTCCTCGAAGAGGGGCTACACGTGGTATTAGCGCACCGGTCATCATATCCATATTCTACCCTTCCCACCCCGTGAAGGTAATTAAAGTGTGTGTAGGTCACATATTCTACCCTTCCCACCCCGTGAAGGTAATTAAAGTGTGTGTAGGTCACATATTCTATTGCATGCTATTACTCGTCCAATCCTATCAGTCCTGGAGGAGGCTAGGACTACTATCCTAAAGTGTAGATACTAGGCAGACCCTCAGGTTTAAAGGGGTAAAATTATAAGGCGACAAGCAAAGAACATATAGGACGACAGTCAGTGGGAAACACATAGGAGCATATAGGAGGCTCAGATTTTCCTCCGCATATAATGCATATAATTAGGATGACTCAAACATATATAAGGGCAGTATTGTTAATTAAGATCCTAAGACATGGTATCTAGGTGAATTCAGAGGATAAACAAATAGGCAGACTTGTTTTGTAACTCAAAAACATGCTCTAATCAGTTTGCCTACTGATTTAAAAGTACCTATTAGTATTAAGCATTACACACAAGAGAGACAGATTTCTAATTTTGGAATTTAGTCACCTAAGGCTTGCCTAGGCGGGGGACAGTGTATATTAAGAGAATTATTAGAGCAACTGTTGCAAATTGTTACCTAAACATGCTATTCTAGGTTGTTCAGAACACAAAAGCATTACCAGTTGTTTCTTTAGAGAAAACTGAGTGAGGTTGTTATACCTTTTTATACATCAGTAATTAGACTAAATGTAGTTGAGCGATTAGAACCCTATAACATGATATCTAATGCACAGGTACAGACGAAGAATGATGCATATGCAGAATTCCTAAGAATGATTTCTAAATGCTCAGTAGTCCCAGTATTAATCATGGTTTCAGAAGATGCTGGAGTGATAATTTATTTTAATGTTGTTTAGCCTGGGACAAGATTTCTACGAGTACATGGCAGTGTGGAACATGATAGTAGAGAATACCATTTATTAGCAGGATTTTTCTAAGTAACATTGAACATGCTAATACATTAGGTATGAGATCTAATAAACATGACTTGTAATGCATGAATTTGAACATATGGGCCTAAACATAATCTCTATTGCACGTATAGGAAATAAAGTCAAATAGCATGGGTTTTAATGCATGAATAAATATGGGCCTAAACTTGATCTCTATTGCGCATATAGGAAAATAAAGTGTAATGGCATGATTTCCAATGCATGAATTAAAATATATGGGCCTAAACATGATCTCTACTGCACAGATAGGAAATAAAGTCTAATAGCATGATTTCTATCCCTTTAATAGCTATTGCATGCGTAGTTACCCCTCACTTTTCACTATCCATCCCCTGAGTTGTTTACAAATTATTACAGGCCAGAGAATTATGAAGTACACAACCAAAGGAAAAATAAGAAGTTACCTCTATAGGGAGCCTTCACTTAGGCCCAGATCTTCCAAACCTCAATGCCTTATGGTGTTGCATATCCTTTCAGAGTCCAGGTGTATCAGAGTTCCCTAAGGACTTCAAGGGCTCCTAGGAAGTTCTCACACCCAGACATGGCCAAAGAGTTAAACATGTGCAGTGTGGGAATCGCCTGCCTTGTGTGTTAGAGTTCAGAGGGTACTCAAAGGGTCCCCAAAGCAGTGCTCACACGAAGGGGGCTGAACTTAGACTTCTAAGAGTGTATGTGAGAGTATGTAAGGGGATTTGAGGGAAAAATACAGAGCATGTAAGGGCAGACGTGCAGCAGGCAGATACACACATAGACATACAATTAGAAACTCCTAAGGGTCTAGAGGATCAGGAGGGTACAACAAGGTGCTAGGTTAGATTAACAACTAAGGCCATGGTTAAACTAAGGTGTCAGTTAAAGGCATGTAAGAAGTAGGTGCTAAGTGTACAGGAACATGCTGGTTATAACAAATAAAGCCTAATTTAAACATGCAGAGGAGAGTTCAGGATCCTAGATATATTCTGAAGAATAAGTAAGCAAATTGGAAGCATGCTGAATTACAACAGTAGTAAAAACATGTTGGTTTGAGGACTGAAATCTAAATTAGAACATACCAGTGAAGTGAAAAAAGCAATAACACAAACAGGAAAGTAGGAGATGCACAATAGCTAGCCTTGGCTTGCAGCCGGCTAACCTAGAGTAGTAGTAGTTAGCACAGAAGAGAGAGAGCAGATCGTCTTTGAAATTGTGAGAGAGATTTTTGAACAGATTCGTTCGTGTGTGTGTAATGAATTAATAGAGAGTGTGTATATATATATATATATATATATGTTTGAAAGCTTGATGAAAAATAAGGGAAAAAATCAGAATTAACCAGTGATTGTGGGACTGAATATCAATAAGTACCCAATTAGTACAAGTATCCTTATAATCAAGGGAGTGATTCACACGGTGAGTATTAAATAAGGAAAGGACCATATATAGCTTAGAGGAATATAAGAACAGTGTAAGTACAACAGGAAATTAGGTCTCCCTTAAATTAAGGGGTTAAACCCAAACAGCTATAGGTAAAATAACAATTAAGGAAAGTTCTTATGCCTACAACATATAAGGAAACAATGTCACCCCAATTGAGCATACAATTGAGACTAGGTTCAGAAGATATCACTTAAGGTAATAGTAATCAATTAAGAGTTAATCAATTATGTAACAAGGTAAGAAAACAAAGTTGGAAGTCAGTAAGAACATCTCATAAGAAATCAGTAGGGCTTTTCAAATCTCTAGGAATCATGGGTGCGAACAAGGTAAAGTTGTAGAGAGTTAGGGATTAGAACAGGAACAAAATCAATTAGGCAAATAACAGGCAAGCAAAAGCATAGCAAGGTAAAGAATCACATAGAATCAGAGATTCGAGGCTAGCACACATTTAAACGAACAATGGGAATCAGAGAGTTGAAACCCTAGTGACTATAGTAGCAAAATCACACAGGTTTAGATACAAATCAGTAACATTGAACATGATATAAGCAAATAGAACATATTCAGGGACCCTTATAAGCAAAAATAGGGTAAAATCACAGAAAGCTTAAACATTTATGAGAAATGAGATTTCATGCATTTAAACAAACATACTAGTTAAAGACCGACTCAAAACTAAGGAAAAACCTAGGGTTTTCAGCATTGTAAGTCAAAAAATTAAAAGAGAACTTCGAGTAAATCATGGAATCATAGAAAGAATCATGCAATGATATTAAAACAGAAGCAAAACTTTTTTTGGACGAGGGGTGATGAAACCCTAATTTTGAGATGAAAGATCGCTTAGAATAGGAAGGTTTTCGAAGAAAACATGTAAAAAGCTTCATGATATACAGATATCTAAGACATATCTAAAAGAAAATCGTCAAGAAAATACCAGGAGTTAGGGTTTCAGAGAGCCTAGAGAAACAAGAAAAACCTTAAATATATCACCAGCGTTAGCCGGAAAAGTCATGGCTCTTACTCAGACGGCCGGAGGAGGCCGGAAGATGGCATGAGGGACCATGGGTAGGAGTTGAACCACTCCAGGTTCGCCTGGGACCTTAGGGTGTCATTAGACCGGTGTAAGGTAGAGCAGTAACCAGGAGATAATGGGAGACCATAGTTTCCGGCGAGGGAACTAGCCGGAGAAGACGAACAAACCTCATTGGAGGTGGAGAGACTAGAGGTCTCGAGAGAGAATTAGAGAGATAGAGAGAGAGAGAGTAGAGAAATGAGAGACCGAGTGAAGTTAGGGGTCGGTGGGGGGGGAGGGGGCAGGTTTTGGTTTAATTATGGTAACACTAATCTGGGCTGGGTAATTGGGCTGATTAAATTGGGTAGGGGTCCAGGTGAAATTAGGCTAGAATTGAAATTAAAAGTGGCTATTAGTTAAATACCCAAAAATAGATAAATAATTAATAAAAATATCTAATAATTATATAAAATAAAATTAATGCTAAATAAATGAAATTAAGGTAATTAATGAATATAAAAAAATATAAAACGAAATAATTATTGATTTAAATGGTATAAAATGTACAATTAGGCCATACTTTCAAAATTATTGTAATTATGGTCAAATAATGCCAAATTAGCTAATTTGTGAAATAATTAAATCCTAATAGGATTAAAAGTGATATATTGAACTGGGAAATATTTTTTAATTATTTATAATACAATTTATGAATAATTATTGAATATAAAAATACTGAATAAATTGGAAACGAATTTAATAAAAATATTAAAAATTTTGAAAAAATACCAGTTGTTATAAAGAGTAATTTTGAAGGTATATATACAAATTTTAAAAGTAATTTGAGAAAAAATTGGGCATCAACAGTATAAAGAGGTGCTTCCGCAAATTTTTGGCATTTCATTCATTTTGCATGCGAGATTTAGCTGGTTTTGGAGCAAATTGAAGGAGTAATTCGAAGATCTTCAGTGGAGGTAAGTTTTTTGGATTATAAACTCATTTTTATGCTATTTTATGACGGATTAGGCTTGGAATTTGTTGTTAAATGGCATAAATTGGGGGTTTAGGCCTTGAGAAATTGAGACTTGTAAATTAAAGAATTTAGGCGTTGTTTGTGGCCGGATTGTGATGTATTTTATATGTGTAGACTCGGGGAGGGACAAAGGATTCTTGTGACGTGATTTTTTATTGAATTCCGAGTCGTGGGAGCAATGCTCGGGTTTGGCCGAATTTCAAGAATTGTGTCTAAATGGATAGTTTTCGATTGGGTTTTGTTTCTTTAGCGTATATTGATGATGTTAATTTGGTTTTGGTTAGATTCGGAGCTATCGGGAGCCGATTTGAGGAGCAAGAGCATCGCGAATTAGTATTGTGGATCGGTAGAGGTAAGTATTTGCTATAAATCTTGTCCTGGGGGTATGAATCCCCGGACTTCGTATTTCTCACTGTTTTTAGAATGGCGCACATGTCGGATGACGAGTATGTGGCATGTACTGATTTTTGGATTGGACTTGGTCCTCTCCGCGGAAACTATTGAGTTGCGTATTTTTACTCTAAATCCTAAGCCATGTTTGGGGCCTCATGCCGACTTGTTTGGACCCCTTGGGAGCTTTTTACTGCTATTTCCACACTGTTGATTTATGATTTACACTCAGTCATATTGTGCTTAACTGTTTCCGAAACTCAGCCTTATTTACACTATTTTTAGATATAAAATGATGTTCTGGGTCGAGTACCCCGTTTTACTGATACGACCGAGGGGCTTTTGAGAGGTTCTGACTGAGTGAGGCCAAGGGCCTGATTGTGAGGATATGATACGCCACGAGGTGGCTTGATATTAGCGCTTCGGCTGAAGGAGCCCTTCCGGAGTCTGTACACACCCCTAGTGAGTGCAGGTACCTACTGAGTGTCGAGTGCCAAGTGACGATTGACTCGAAGGCATGAGTGACAGTGAGGTTGCCCGAGGGGCTGATACTGAGTGATGTTCTGCCCGAGGGGCGATTTATGATACATGTTCTGCCCGAGGGGCTATTTATGACTTATTTCATTTTACACTAAATTCTTCAGGTATTTTTATTTCTGAAATTGTTGGAAAACACATTTTTCAAAGGATTATACTGAAGTTGGTTTTTAAGGCATGTTGATTTCATACATATATATGTATATATTGTTGATAAGAAAGGTTGTGCATATTGTGAACTGATGGTTTGATTTTTATATGTTTCTTGCCGCTTAAACTTTATTTATTTTCATTACTACTGAGTTGGTGTACTCACATTACTCCATGCACCCTTGTGTGCACATACAGTTGTTGATCGAGCGTTAGCCATCTATTCCGTGCGGAGCCGGAGTTCGGGACATAAAGTTAGCTTTTCAGCGCCCGCAGCATCTCTATTTTCCCTTATTATCTTGTACCTAGTTATTCGTTCGGAGTTTTTGTATTATAATAGTAGACTTTTGGTATATTCCTTAGACGCTCGTGACATGTTGACTCCGGATTTTGGGGATGGTTTAGACTGTTTAACTATTTATTTTGCTTAATAGATTCAGTAATCTTATATACGTTTATGAATTGTTGAAAATGAGTTGGTATTTTTGGAAAGAAACTGTAAATATGTGAATTGGCTAGCCTAGTTCCACGATAGGCGCCATCACGGCCAGTTTAGGATTTGGGGTCGTGATATCCATGCATCATGTGGATAAGGATCCATCTTCCTATGGTCACCCTTTCATGTTTCTCTCATGTGGTGTACACGCGGTGAAAACTTTCCAGTGTTTGATTTGGTTATCACATTTACCTATATTGTCCTTAGTTATATACATGTTTTATTCTCATATTTTTTTTATATGTTAGACCAAAAGTGTATACATGCCTTGTTTCACATATCTTATCTATATGTTGGATTGTTAACTGAGAAGAGTATCTGATATTATCTTGTGTAAAGAGGTGGGTTATATGTAATTCATGACCTCATCATTTTACTGTTGTATACTTTTGGAAATTCACCAGCTAATACGGTTATTAGCGAGTATCATTGATAATTCTTGCTTCTATTACCTCGTTGAGGTTAGTTATGGTACTTGCTGAATACATGGGGTCATTTGTACTCATAATATACTCTTCACTTAAATTGTGCAAATTCAAGTGTTGGACCGAGCCATCAGCAGCTATGACTTGTTGCTGCCATTATATACGATAGACGAGGTAGAGCTGAATCTCAACCAAAGTCTTGGCATATCTTTTTATGTTAGTACTATCATTTTCATTCAAACAATATTTCACTTTGCATTTCATACTTGTACTTCCATTTTAGAGCTCATGACTCTGTATTTACCAGTTCTGGGGATTTGTTATGTATTGGCGCAGTTATTTTATGTTATTCTCTTTAGACTCGTATTATTCTCGTTATTTCAGTTATTTTGTCCTGCCAAAACTATGTTTGGATTGCCTAGCAATTGAGTTAAGTTCCATCACGACCGGTTGGTTTTAGAGTCTTGTTGATCGGTACGGAAAAGTTTGTACTTATCTCCAAGACGCTAACGAATTGTTAGAAAACTATACTTTATTGCGTTGTTGTCGTGCGGATTCGTTAATTCTGAAGTTTGAATATTTACTCTTATATTCTCTCATAGATAGTGAGGACACGTTCAGCTGAATCAGGCGACCAGACACCAGTTCCACCAGTCAGGGCCGTGAGAGGTCGGTGCCGAGGTAGAGCTCGCACTATAGCTAGAGTAGCACTTGTGGAGCCAACAAGTAGTCCACTGGTGGAGCAGGTTCTGTATATTTTGGAGCCGGTGGGACCAACTCAAACACCAGTGGTACCTATTACTATACCCGGTTCTCGAGTGTGTACCCGAGCTTGGCTCAGGAAGGTATGATACTAGTTGCACCGTCTACCTCACATGCTGTGTGAGGATCCCACACTCCCACTACCATTAAACTATAGCAGCTAGCTCAAGGCTATTGGACACCAGGGGTGCCAGATCATCCTGTTGTGGAAGCTAGGGCCAAGGTTTGACCCTCTTTTACTGATGATGAGAATAAGAGGTTAGAGTATTTCTAGAGGCTTCGTCCTATCCAGTTCAGTGGAGGAGAGACAAAGGATACTTAGCATATTGTTGATCACTGTCATCAGATTATTCACAGAACGAGTCTTGTGGACTCTAGTGGGAGTAGTTCAGTTAACAGGGCCAGCCTACAGATGGTAGCAGACCCATGAATCAGGAAGACCAGCTGGCGCAGCACCACTTACATGGCATCGGCTCTCAGTTCTCGTCTTAGAGAAGTTAATTCCACAGACTCGCTTAGAGGAGTTTCTTAGGGAGTTTGAGAATCTATGCTTTGAGCGTATGGTTTTGATCCAATACGAGATGAGATTCGTGGAGTTTGCACGTCCTGCATTATGGGTCATTCTCACTGAGAGGGAGAAGATCAGAAGATTCTTTAATGGCCTCAACTATGGTCTATTTTATAGTTTGGCTCGAGAGGCCGAGAAGGATGCTAGGTTTGACTAGGTTGTTGAGATTGCTAGACATTTGGGGGATGTTCACAGGCTTAAGAGAAATGAGTGTGAGACCAAGAGACCTCACGGTTCATGTAGTTTTTGTGGTGGCTCGTCTGGAGGACAGTCTCATTACAGTCTCATCAATTTATACGGTACTCGCCTAGTTCAGTCTTCATTCATTACCCTGCTGGCACATATTTCTTATTGTGCTCCATCTACGCAGGGTTCATAGGCAGTTATTCGGGTTATCAGTGTTAGCAGCCTCATAAAAGGAAGGGATGCTTTGATTGTAGAGACTTGAGCAATCTCAAGAGGGATTCCCATTGAATTTTGAGTAGAGTCCCACAGTAGATCACACAACCTATGGTTTCAGCACCAGTAGATACACCACCTACATAGCCAGCTAGGGGTAGGGCTCAGTTATTTTGAGGTCACCCTATAGGGGTAGGTCATTCAGGCGGTGGACATAACTACTGCTATGCCTTTTCCTCCAAACCATAAGCGGTTGATTCCAACATTGTGATCATAGGTAATGTGCCACATGGATGTTTCCGTGTTATTTTACCCTGGATCCACTTTCTCTTGTGTGTCATCCTATTTTTCTCATTATTTTCATATGCCTCGTGATTCTTTAGATATGGCCGTTCATGTTTTTAAATCGGTGGGTGATTCTATTGTGGTGGATCATGTATATCTATCATGTGTTGTTACTATTGGGGGTTATGAGACTAGAGTTGATCTTTATTGCTTAGTATGGTTGATTTTGATGTGATTTTGGGTATGGATTGGCTATTTCCATACCATGCTATTCTTGATTGTCACGCTAAGACAGTGAAATGGGCAATGAAAGGATTGTCTATGGTAGAGTGGAGAGGTTCTCTTGGTCACACTCCTAGTAAAGTTATTTCATATTTAAAGGCTCAACGGATGGTTGAGAAGGGTGTTTGGCATATTTGTCTTTCATGAGTGATGTTAGTGTTAATACTCCAACTATTGAGTCTCTTGGTCACACTCCCAGTAAAGTTCCCTGATGTGTTTCCTATGGACCTCTCAGGCATGCCACCCGGCAGAGATATTGATTTCGGTATTAATTTTGTGTCGGACACTCATCCCATATCTATTCCACCATATCATTGTTACCAATGAATTTTAAGGAATTGAAAGAGTTGTTACATGAATTTCTTGATAAGAGTTTCATCAGGCCTATGAGGATGTGCATTGACTACATGTAGTCGAATAAGGTTACTATCAAGAACATGTATTCACCACTGTGTATCGATGATTTGTTCTATTAGCTTCAGGGTGATACGGATTCTCGATGATTGACTTGAGATCGGGGTACCATCAGTTAAAGATCAGGACCTAAAATATTTTTAAGTTGACATTCAGGACCCGTTATGGTCACTATGAGTTCTTGGTGATGTCTTATGGATGACCGATGCCCCAGCAGCTTTCTTGCACTTGATGAACAACATATTTCAAGCTTATATGGATTCCTTCATCATAGTTTTCATGTATGATATATTGGTGTATTCTCACAGCTAGGAGAAGCATGAGCAGCACTTGAGGATTGTGCTCTAGACTTTGAGAGAGAAGAAGCTATATGATAAATTCTCCAAGTGTGAGTTTTGGTTAGACTCGGTGGCATTCTTATGCCAGTGGTATCCGGTGAGGTGATTAAGGTGGATCCGAAGAAGATTGAGGCAGTTCAGAGTTGGCCTAGACCTTCTACTTCTATTGAGATCCGGAGTTTCCTTGGGCTAGCTAAGTATTATCGTTGTTTTGTGGAGGGATTTTCATCTACAATAGGCCCACTAATTAGATTAACGCGGAAGGGTGCCCCATTCAGGTAATCTGAAGAATGTGAGCGGAGCTTTCAAAAGCTCAATACTGCCTTGACCACAACTCCAATTTTGGTTTTACCTTCGGGACCTGGTTCTTATACACTCTATTGTGATGCTTCAGGGGTCGACATTGGGTATGTTTTGATGCAAGATGTAAGGTGATTGCTTATGCTTCATGTCAGTTGAAGCCTCATGAGAAGAACTGCCCAGTACACGATTTGGAGTTAACAACTATTGTTCATGCACTTAAGATTTGGAGTCAGTATCTTTATGGCGTGTCATGATAGGTGTTCATAGATCACATGAATCTATAGCACTTATTCAAGCAAAAGGATCTAAACTTGAGGCAATGGAGGTGGTTAGAGATACTAAAGAACTATGGTATCACCATTCTTTATCACCCAAGAAAGGCCAGTGTGGTGAATGAAACTTTGAGTAGGAAGGCTGAGAGCATGGGGAGTCTTGCTTTTATCCCAACTGGGGAGAGAACGCTAGCTTTGGATGTTCAGGCTTGGTCAACATGTTTGTGAGGCTAGATATTTCAGATCATAGTAGGGTTCTTTCTTGTGTTGTATCACGGGTCGTCCTTGTTTGAGCGCATCAAGGTGTGTCAGTATGATGATCCCCACTTGCTTGTCCTTAGTGAAATGGTGCAACACGATGATTCTAGGGAGGTGTCTATTTGTGATGAAGGGGTACTAAGGCTTCAAGGTCGACTCTGTGTTTCGAATGTGGATGGATTACGAGAGTTGATTCTTGAGGAGGCCCATAGTTTGCGATATTCCAATCATCTGGGTGCCGAAAAGACATACCGGGATTTGAGGCAACGTTATTGGTAGCGGAGGATGAAGAGGGATATTGTTGAGTATGTTGCTCGTTGATTGAACTATCAGCATGTGAAGTATGAGCATCAGAGTTCTGGTTGTTTGCTTTAGAGGCTATATATTCCGGAGTAAGAGTGGGAGCGTATCACTATGGATTTTGTATTTGCACTTCCACGGACCTTGAGGAGATTTAATGAAGTGTAGGTAATGTGGACAGACCCAAGTCTAGATACTTCATTCCAGTAATGACTACCTACTCTTCAGAGCAACTGGCTTAGATTTATCTTCATGAGATTGTTCGCCTTCATACTTCACTTGTTGTTATTATCACGTTATTATCTCAGACCGAGGCATGGAATTTACATCATATTTTTAGAGAGTAGCGCATCGCGAGTGGGCATAGAGGTCGAGTTAGTACAAAATTTCATCCCTAGATAGATGGGTAATGCGTGGCTAGAATTCATGATTTTAAGCATTATATACCTTGCATTTTATGTGTTTTAATGATAAAATACACGTCGTATGTGCCTAATGGGGGTTATTTTATGTGTAGGTGAATTGGAAATGGAAACGGGGCTAAACGGATGCAAATACGTCAAAAAATACGTGAAAGGGGACACCCGGGTGATAGCCGGGCGTTGGAGCCAAATAGCCTGACCCAGCCTGGCCTTACCCAGGCGTTAGAGCCCTAACGCCAGGGGGTGCCTGGCGTTACCCAGGCCTTAGAGCCCTAACACCAGGGGGTGCCTGGCGTTAGTCAGGCCTTAGAGCCCAAATGCTAGGTCCCCCAGTCGGCGAGAAATCGAGTTTTGACGGGTTTTATGTGTTTCCAAGTTTGAATAGAAGTCTTTAAAACGTTTAGGGTTCATCCTAAATATATAAATAGACCCGAAAACATTACATTAAAGGGGTATTCGACAGGGGACTTTTGACGGAGGAACACACCACGATGAAAGGGGATTCTACTTAGTTTTTCTTCTCTTCTCTTCTTTTAGTTTTATAGTTTATTAGTTCTAGAGT
>MDKI01115249.1:0-31335 GCA_005239505.1 Nicotiana paniculata
GTAGCTACTATTATGCCATGTTCGGGTAGTCTAGGACCCACTAGCATGCCTTACTTGTTGTACATGTGATCTTGCCAATAATATTAGACTGTTAATGCTATTGAATCGGTAATTTATTTCCTAAGAAAACTAGAGTGTACCTTTCTTAGTCATTTTTAGAAAGAGAATTGATTCCTCCGTGGATAATTGTATTCCTGATAAGGTTATATTATTGAATATTATTAAACTTGGCAAATGGAAATGGTATTTCCGTGTTCCTTTAAGAAGAATTTTACCACTTTTCTGAGTAACTGCTTTCTTGACAAAAATGTGGACTTATTGTGTGAATATATGTATCTATGAGTGCCTGAGTCGCATGTATGATTCGCGAGCAGGATAACCCTGTATTTATGTATAACCGCGTCGCATGATCGATTCGCGAACGGGACAGATAGATGCATCTATGGTTCGAGCCGTTCGACCCTCGGCAGTGCATAGTTTATTATTGTTGGTCTGTGCGGTTCGACCCTCGGCATTGCTTGCGCATGATATTTACTGCGGATTTGCTGTGATTTTACCTGATTACTGGCCTGGAAATTTTAAGTTGTCGACTGAAATGACAGAGATTTAAAGTTATTAAAATTTTGGAAGAAGTTGTTCTTTCCCATTGATTATTTTTTATTTGATTAAATCATCCATGTTTGATTATTTTTTATTGAAATGAAGAAGATTTAAAGTGTTAAATGTGGAAGGGTTGATATTATTTATTCCTGATTTTAATAAATTGCCTATGACATTCATGCTTAGTTTCTCACTTGATTATACTGAATTGACCTCCAGCAAGTGTCAAATCGACCTCTCGTCACTACCTCTCTGAGGTTAGACGGGATACTTACTGAGTACACGTTGTTTTCGTACTCATGCTACACTTGCTGTGAATTTTTATTGCACATGTACTTTCATAGCGATGTGGCTAGTTTGGAGACTTAGGTGAGCTGCATCATCCGGAGGCGATCCGCAGCTGACAGAGTCTCCCTCATATTGTATTTTTTCATTTTAACTTCCTTGTCCAATTTGTGTTTCGGACAAGCTTTGTAGTATTTGTGAAATTCTTAGAATTTACTCATGCACTTGTGACACCGGATTTTGAGATATGTATGGGATGTATTTTATAAAAATGGAATATTAAACTATCATATTTATTTAACGGATTTTTTTAGTTATTACTTAATAAGTTAAAGGTAATGATTTCAAAAATGTTAAAACAGGAATTTATTTCAACTAATTAATGATTGGCTTGCCTGACGATGGCGTCCGGCGCCATCACGACCTTAATAGATTTTGGGTCGTGACAGTGACATTAGCCTTGCCAGGATTGCCTCGATTAGAGTGGAAAGGGACTCCTGGTCATTCCTCCAGCAGGGTTATTTCTAATATGAAGGCTCGGTGTATGGTCGAGAAAGGGTGTTTGGCTTATTTGGCTCATGTTCGTGATTCTAGTGCTGAGGTTCTTTTATAGATTCGGTGCTTGTTGTTCGTGAGTTTCCCCAGGTGTTTCCTGCAGACCTGTCGGGGATGCCACCCCGACAGGGATATCAATTTTTGCATTGATGTGGCTCCAGGCACTCATCACATTTCTATTCCTCCATACCGGATGGCCCCATCAGAGTTGAAATAATTGAAAGAACAGTTGCAAGACTTGCTTGATAAGGGCTTCATTATACCTAGTGTCTCTCCCTGGGGTGCACCGGTTTTTTTCGTGAAGAAGAAGTATGGATCGATGAGAATGTGTATAGATTACCGGCAGTTGAAAAAAGTCACTATCAAGAATAAGTATCTGTTGCCGATAAATGATGATTTGTTTGATCAGGTTCAGGGTGCCAAGGTGCTTTCAAAGATCGATTTGAGATCGGGATACCATCAGTTGAAGATTAGGGCATCCGATGTCCCTAAGACAGCCTTTCGGACAAGGTATGGGCACAATGAATTTCTGGTGATGTCTTTTGGCTTGACCAATGCCCCCACAGCATTTATGGACTTGATGAATCAGGTGTTCAAGCCTTATTTGGATTTCTTTGTGATTGTGTTCATTGATGACAGTCTGATATACTCCCGTAGTCGGGAGGAGTATGAGCAGCACCTCCGGATAGCGCTTCAGACTTTGAGGGACACTCAGTTGTATGCTAAATTTTCAAAGTGCAAGTTTTGGTTGGATTCAGTAGCTTTCTTGGGTCACATCGTATCAGCAGAGGGTATTCATGTAGATCCTAAGAAGGTAAAGGTTGTCAAGAACTGTCCTAGACCCACTTCAGCCACCGAAATCAGGAGCTTCTTGGGTTTGGCGGGTTACTACCATCATTTTGTGGAGGGGTTTTCATCTATAGCAGCCCCAATGACTAAATTGACTCAAAAGGATGCCCCATTCAAATGGTCAGACGAGTGTGAGGAGAGCTCTTAGAAGCTCAAGATATCCTTGACTTCAGCACCGGTGTTGGTGTTGCCATCAGGTTCAGGATCTTTCACGGTATATTGTGATGCCTCCCGTGTTGAGCTCGGAGTGGTATTGATGCAGGAAGGCAGGGTGATTGCATATGCGTCTCGACAGTTGAAGATTCATGAGAATAATTACCCTGTCCATGACTTAGAGTTGGAATCCATTGTTCACGCATTGAAGATTTGGAGGCACTATCTTTATGGTGTGCCATGTGAGGTTTTCACGGATCATCGAAGCCTTCAGTACTTGTTCAAGAAAAAGGATCTCAATTTGAGACAGAGGAGATGGTTAGAGCTACTGAAATACTATAACGTCGCTATATCATACAATCCGGGGAAGGCCAATGTGGTGGAGATGCATTGAGTAGAAAGGTGGTGAGTATGGGCAGCCTTCCGTTCATTCCAGTCGGTGAGAGGCCGCTAGCTTCAGACATTCAGACTTTGGCTAATCAGCTTGTGAGGTTAGACATTTCAGAGCCCAGTCGTGTTCTAGCTTGTACAGTCGTTCGGTCTTCCTTATTCGAGCGTATCAGATATCGGTAGGATGATGACCCGCACTTGATGGTCCTTAGGGACACAGTTCGGCACGGTGGTTCCAAGCAGGTTACAGTTGATGGTGTTTTGAGGATGCAGGGTCGAGTGTGCGTGCCTAATGTTGATGGGCTTCGTGAGTTGATCCTTAAGGAGTCTCACAGTTCTAAGTATTCTATTCACTCGGGTGCTTCCAAGATGTACCAGGACTTGCGGCAGCATTATTGGTGGCGAAGGATGAAGAAAGATATAGTTTCTTATGTGGCTCAGTGCTTAAATTGTCAACAGCTGAAGTATGAGCACTAGAGACCCGGTGGTTTGCTTCAGCAGATAGGGATTCCTGAGTGGAAGTGGGAGCGGATCACTATGGACTTTGTTGTTAAACTCCCACAGACTCAGAGGAAGTTTGAAGTCGTTTGGGTTATTGTGGATAGGCTGACCAAGTTAGCGTACTTCATTCCTGTGGAAAGTACTTATACCTCGGAGCGGTTGGCAGAGATATATATTCGGGAGATCGTTTGCCTTCACGGTGTGCCCGTGTCTATCATTTCTGATCGAGGTACGCAGTTTACCTCGCACTTTTGGAGGGAAGTTCAGCGTGAGTTGGGTACGCGAGTTAAGTTGAGCATAACATTCCATCCTCAGACGGACGCGCAGATAGAGCGTACTATTCAGATCTTGGACGATATGCTCCACACTTGTGTTATAGATTTCGGAGGATCGTAGGATCAGTTCTTACCATTAGCGTAGTTTGCCTATAACAACAGCTACCAGTCGAGCATTCAGATGGCTCCCTACGAAGCATTATATGGTAGACGGTGCAGATCACCAGTTGGATGGTTTGAGTATAGAGAGGCTCGGTTATTAGGTACAGACTTAGTTCAGGAGGCTTTGGACAAGGTCAAGATTATACAGGATCGCCTTCGTACAGCTCTGTCCAGGAAAAAGAGTTATGTCGTCCGTAAGGTTCGTGATGTAGCATTCATGGTCGGAGAGAGGGTATTACTTCGGGTATCGCCCATGAAGGGTGTTATGAGATTTGGGAAGAAGGGCAAGTTGAGCCCTAGGTACATAGGGCCATTTGAGATTCTCGAGAGAGTGGGGGAGGTAGCTTATAGACTTGCATTGCCTCCAGGGTTATCCTCAATTCATCCAATATTCCATGTGTCTATGCTCCATAAATATCATGGTGACCCGTCCCGCGTGTTAGATTTCAACTTTGTCCAATTGGACAAGGATTTGACCTATGAGGAGGAGCCGGTAGCCATTCTAGATCGGCAGGTTCGTCAGTTGAGGTCAAAGAGTTACCCTTCAGTTCGAGTGCAGTGGAGAGGTCAGCCTGTTGAGGCAGCTACTTGGGAGTCCGAGTCGGACATACGGAGTAGATGTCTACACTTGTTCGCCAGTTCAGGTACTTTTCTATGTCCGTTCGAGGACGAATGTTTGTTTTAGAGGTGGAGATTGTGATGACCCAAAGGGTCATCTTATGATTTAAGACTCCATTCCAGGCTCGTTAGCCTTAGAAACATTATTTTTATTCAACTCGATTCGCATGCGCAGTTCGGGCGTGAATCCGGAACGCCTTTATGTGAAAATATATGAAATAATAATTTTTGAGTGTTTAAAATTGATTTTAGTTGACTTTGGTCAATATTTTAAGTAAACGGATCCGGACCCATGTTTCGTCGGTCCCGGGACGTCCGTAGTAAAATATGGGACTTGGGCGTATGCCTGGAATCGAATTCCGAGGTCCCTAGCTTGAGAAATGAATTTTTGAGGAAAATAGTTAAACGGAAATTTAAAGGAATGAAAGAAATTGATTAATGTTTAAACTCGTTGGTATCAAGCCCATATTTTGATTCCGCAGTCCGGTATAGGCCTATTATAACATATATGTCATGTCTGTGAAATTTGGTGGAAGTCGGAGTTTATTTGATGTGATTCGGACGTCCCGTTGAGAAAATAGTAATTTTGAAGTGCTATTGAGAAATTCATGAGTTTTGATGCTAAATCCATAGTTTTAGGTGTTATTTTGGTGATTTGATCGCACGAGCAAGTCCGTAAGATGTTTTTGGACTTGTGTGCATGTTTGGTTTGGAGCCTCGAGGGCTCGGTAACCATTCCGGCGATGCGCGAGTTGAGTTAACTCTCAACAAGGGCTGCTGGTGCACCAGTTCTGGTGTGCCCGCACCTGCGAGCCTTGAGCCGCAGGTGCAAGATGAAGCCCGCAGGTGCGACCAAGCCGAGTTCCCCTACTTCCACAGATGCGGACTCCTCATCGCAGAAGCGGGACCGCAGAAGCGGAAACATGTTTGCAGATGCGGCCCCAAGGGCCTAGTCTCATTCCGCAGAAGCGGACCTCCTGTCCGCACGGGCGGACGCGAAGATGCGGCCCAAGCACCGGAGGTGCGAGGGTCGGGCAGTGAGTTCATGTTAATTAGAACTCCAACCCTTTTCTTCTTATTTTCAAAAGGGTGGAAGACCTAGGGCGATTTTCTCAAGGCTCTTTCTTCCAAAATCATATGTAAGTGTTCATTAACTACTTTCTTCCAATTACCCATTGTTTTTCATCAATTTATAGGGTTTTCATGGTAGAAATTGGGGGTTTGGGTACAATTAGGAAATTTTGCATAATTGGAATTTAGACCTCGAATTAAGGTCGGATTTCAAAACTAACTGCATATTCGGGCTCGGTGATGAACTGGTAAACGGATTTTAGTCCGAACCCCGAGTTTAGACCAAGCGGGTCCGGGGTCAATTTTTAACTTTATTTTGGGAAAACTTAGAAAAACCATGATTATGCATTAAAGTTAATTCCTTTAGGAATAATTAATGATATTGAACTAATTATGATTAGATACGAGTGGGTTGGAGGTGAATTCTAAAGGAAAAGTTGTACTTGAGCAGTGAGTGGCCTGCGAAATCGAGGTAAGTGTTGTGTCTAACCTTAGCTTGAGGGAATAGGTGTTGAGTGACTACTTGCTACTTATTTTGTTGTTGAATACGATGTATAGGTGAGGTGAATAGTACCTATACGTTGTGGTCGAGTCATAACATACGAGTGAAAGTTAATTCTTGTTATTCTTGCTGTCTTAAAGCCTATTATCTATGATACTGTTGTTAATGAAATGCTGGATTATTTGTATCTGGTTCCACCGAGATGGATAATATTGAGAATATTGAGTTGAGATTGAAATGGTAAATGGTGATAGAAACTATAATGAAATACTGATTTCTTGTGAAATTCCTCTTTACATGTTGTTAATGATTCTGTGACTGGTGGGGAAGAGTGTAAAGCACGAAGGGTGATGCCGTGCATAATTTATTTAAATGGTGAGGAAGAGTGTGAAGCACGAAGGGTGATGTCGTGCATAATTTATTTAAATGGTAAGTAAGAGTGTGAAGCACGTAGGCTGATGCCGTGCATAATTTATCTATATTGTGAGGTGATAGTAAAAGCACGAAGGGTGATGCCGTACATTCTTATTTATGATATGGTGAGGATGAGTTAAAAGCACGAAGGGTGATGCAGTGCATTCTAATTATTATTTGGTGAGGCTGAGAGTAAAAGCACGAAGGGTGATGCCGTGCAAGTTTCCTTCTATTTTAATTGTTTAAATTGTTGGTGATTACTAACTACTTCTGTCTCATTATTTTCTCACTCCTTATGTTAAATTCCCCACTATATGCTCTCTTCCCAGTATTTGTTGTTTACTTTTCTTTAGTTGCTGTTATTTCTACTAGCATGATTATATTTGTCCAGGTTTTTATGTGATGTGATGTCCTATCCTAGCCTCGTCACTACTTCATCGAGGTTAGGCTCGACACTTACCAGTACGTGGGGCCGATTGTACTGATACTGTACTCTGCACTTCTTGTGCAGATCCAGGTTTAGGTCCGAGCTGAGTTCGAGTTGTAGCAGACTATTCGCACGAAGACACAAGGTAGATCTGCCGACGTCCGCAGATTCTTGGAGTCTTCTCCTTACTATTCATTTGTTGTTTTATTTAGTTCAAAACAGATATAAATTTTCTTTCAGCCAAATACTTGTAATAAATTCTTAGTAGTTCGTGAATTGTCACTCCAAACCCTGGGTAGCTAGACATTAGCATTAGTTTTCGCAGTTTCATTTTGCTAGTTCATTAATTATTTTGGTATCGTATATTGGATGGCAGTAACATTTCTTATATGTTTTTAATTGTTTTAATGTCGTAACCCTCTAATGTTGGCTTGTCTAACAAGTATAGCGTTGGGCGTCATCACGGTCCCGACAGTGAGAAATCGGGTCGTGACAACATACCATAACATTTGAGTGACTATAAAAGTTTATCATTTCGATATAAAATAAAATGATCATGCTGAGTTATTTCTAAATTTTAAAAAGCATTAGTTTTTCAAACACACTAAAAACAAAATAGCATTATCATTTTTGGAACCAATGAAATAATAAATATTGTATTTAAGCTCAATAATCAAAAAAATCATGCACCACAATTCAAAATATATTTTTATCACGACTCTTCAAAAAGTTGTTAAATAACACAAATTGAGAAATTAATACTTTAGGCCTTTAGAAATCTGGAAATGAAGGTATTGCCTTTTGGCTAATAAAAAAATTATAAGTGATAATGTAAAATGACCATAATTGAGTCACTAATATTTTGCAACTAATAACTTAATATATAAAAAAAGTATAGGGATTTTTCATTTGTTGAAAAATTTAAAAGTAAATAAATAAATAATAATTAATAGCTACCCATTTGTAATATACTTTGTCTTCTTCTATTTCATCCTTATTTATTCAAGTTTGCATTTTACCAATTTAATTTTTCATACTATACTTTAACTGAATTCCGTGTCTTCTCTAATTTCTCTCATCTTCAACATAATACTCTTCTTATTCGGTTAATTGAAAAATAATTTTACTTATGTGAGGAATTTGATAATGAACCAATTTAGTATTTTAGCTGGTTAGCTTATTCAAATATTTAATTATTTGTTCTCAACCTTAAAGGTATTTTAATTCTAATAGTTATTATTTGTTCTCAATATTAAAGGTAATAACTTATTTTTTATACAAATTCATAATATTAGCTCATCGTAAATTTTAAATTTTAACTGCAATTATAAATTTATCAACTAATCATTCTAAAGGATAAAAATTCGTAGTATGCATACTATTTCCAAAGCATAAAAAATTTAGATCTGACATTTTGCTTTTGAATTTTTATTTTTATTGACTCTTGTTAATTTTTTTTCTCTATTTTATATTCTTAAATATTTTTATTTTTTTCTAATTATCCAGTGTATATTTGAAATATTATCTTATAAAAATTATGTGATGGAAAAATAGTTTCTTTTTCGTCATGGAAAAATAATTTATTCTACATGATTGTGTCAAATATGCAGTTTAGAATTTAAGAGAGTGTTGAACCGTGAATAGACTTTGTACAATTTAGTAAAGTTGAAATCTTAACAGATTCTAATTTTTAAAGTCCTAAATTTTAGGACTTTCTACATAATCTAAATAAAGAAGGATTTAATAATTAAAAAAACAAATGTTATGCGATATGTTGATGGATGTGTTCCACTAAGGGAAAGACTTAGTACGTTGAAATCTTAACCGATTCTAATTTCTAAAGTCCTAAATTTTAGGACTTTTTACATAATTTAAATAAAGAAAAATTTAATAATTAATATTGTAGCTGATTTTGAACTCCTAAATTTTAGGAAAAAATTGTCAAATTACAGTTTTGTCTATTGTGAAATATATTTTTAAAGGATAAAAAAGACGAACGACATTTCGTTAAGGACCTCCGTACTTTTAATATAGTAAAATAAAATCATATATATATATATAGATAATATAGATACATTTTGTAGACAGAATGAACGTTATGTTAGGCAATCTTGTGCCCGATATGCCTCACTTCTCTGTTGCTTATTAAGATCAAATACAAAAATTAAAGACATAATCCCAGAAGACCAGAATATATTTATTTGCACAAGGGGTGAGGAAAAAAATTATACGAGGAAAAGAAAATACGAATGCAGTTAGCTAGATTGCAGTACATTGCAGCCATAAAATGCAGTACCTTTTTCACTTTTTTTTCTTGTGGTAACGTTAGTATTCGGGTCGTCTTGCATGGATCTCGATTAGTTTCACAAAATATCTACTATCTTATACTGGTAACTTTGTTCAGCAAAACTTAGAACATAACTTGCATAGAGACACAAATATGGAGGGAAACCCTTTTAGCAAAATCAAATATAAGTACAAAGATGACACGTATTGTCACGACTCAAATTCCAAACCTTAAGGATCGTGATGGTGCCTAACACCCCACTTGCTAGGCAAGCTAATGTTAGAGTTCGATTAGCTATTTTCCTTTGATTATCCATTTAAACATAGTAAAATAAATTTAAAGTAAACTTAATCTAATGATTTCCAAAGAATAACTCCAGATATAAAATAATAAACAAATAAATAACTCGAGCCACGAACTAATTATATAAATCACTCTAAGGCTATCCCAGGGTCTAGTGTCATAGTTCATGAACTACTAAAGAATACTACAGTTAATGGGTTGAACGAAACAATATAACTGTTTTAAGAAAATATTAAAACAGTCTCTACGAACTAAGAGAAGACTCTCGGGATTTGTGAACGTCGACAGATATACCTCGTGTCTCCGGATAATGAATAGTGGCTACTAAAAATCTCTACTGCTAGCCGGTACCTGGATCTGCACAAAAGAGTGCAGAGTGTAGTATCAGTACAACCGACCCCATGTACTGAGTAAGTGCCAAGCCTAACCTCGGCGAAGTAGTGACAAGGCTAAGGCGGGGCAATTATAACTTAACATGTGACAATAGATATATAATAAAGCAAGAAAAATAATTCTACACAAACAAGAAAGCATAAACCGAAACCATAAATAAAATAACTCAGTCGCCTATCCCAGGCCTCAGCTGTCACCAAAATCTCACACAAATTTCTAAATTTTCAACTTTACTTTAAAATAACCGTATATGCAGAATATGAGAAAACAGTAGAGTAAAACAGTAAAAAGTTTCCAAATCTCTGTAATTAAAATCAGTAAAACATAAATATTCTCCCTTATCACTGTCTTGTTGCAGCATGCAACCCGATCCCACATGTCCACCCTTATCACTATCATTATCCACCTTTATCACTATCATTTATCCACCTTTATCACTATCAATTATCCACCCTTATCACTATCAATTATCCACCCTTATCACTATCAATTTATTTATTTATCAAAAACTTTCACAATTCAGGCCAAGCCTTTCACAACACTTTCATCTCAACATTGTAAACAGAAACTGTACTTTTCATAAACTCATCAATATCATCACAAAAAAATGGGACCAGCAAGAATACATATTGGCACGACCCAAATTTTCCTCCGTTGGGTATCGTGATGGCACCTAGTCTTAAGGACTAGGTACACCTAGCCTTAAGGACTAGGTAAGCCTAATATTCATGGAATAACAACAATAATAATAAAACCTAATATTTTTCTAAAATAGATAATTCTTTATACATTGCAAAAACCTCAAAACCCGGTAGTACAAGTCATAAGCTTTAAAGAATTACACTAAAAATCCTACAATACCACTGCTCAGAAATAAGTACAACAACGCAAACAGAATGTAAGATGGTGACTCCGAAACCGCGAACGCTGAAGCGGTTTTACCTAGAGTCTCCTCAACAGCAACCGTGCTACTAACAATCAATCGGTCGGCTATGCAAAAATCTGAAATCTGCACAAAAATGTGCAGAAGAGTAGTATGAGCACACCACTGCGGTGCCCAGTAAGTATCAAGACCAACCTCGGTGAAGTTGTGACGAGGACTAGTCAAGACACCTACTTGTCTAATAAAAACTGAACAAGTATCAAAATAGGAATCAGGGAAATAATGATATACACATAAGGCTACGCAGTATAGCTAACAAGACAGTGAATTCGATAAAGAAGGAAAAACAATAAGTATCAGCGGAAAACCATGAAGTAACACAAAGACTGAATAGAACACAAATAATCTAGCATGTAAATATACAACACGTACATGTAATGACTCAACAACTTCAACCACGTCCACATCAATTTCATAGTCATCTCCACGAGGTTCCGACATTGTAAACAAAAACTGTACTTTTCATCTCAACATTGTAAACAGAAACTGTACTTTTCATAAACTCATCAACATCACAAAAAAATGGGACCAGCAAGAATACATATTGGCACGACCCAAATTTTCCTCCGTTGGGTATCGTGATAGCACCTAGTCTTAAGGACTAGGTAAGCCTAATATTCATGGAATAACAACAATAATAATAAAACCTAAGGTTTTTCTAAATAGATAATTCTTTATACATTGCAAAAATCTCAAAATCCGGTAGTACAAGTCATAAGCTTTAAAGAATTACACTAAAACTCCTACAATACCACTGCTCAGAAATAAGTACAACAACGCAAACAGAATGTAAGATGGTGACTCCGAAACCGCGAACGCTGAAGCGGTTTTACCTAGAGTCTCCTCAACAGCAACCGCGCTACTAACAATCAATCGGTCGGCTATGCAAAAATCTGAAATCTGCAAAAAAATGTGCAGAAGAGTAGTATGAGCACACCACAGCGGTGCCCAGTAAGTATCAAGACCAACCTCGGTGAAGTAGTGACGAGGACTAGTCAAGACACCTACTTGTCTAATAAAAACTGAACAAGTATCAAAATAGGAATCAGGGAAATAATGATATACACATAAGTCTACGTAGTATAGCTAACAAGACAGTGAATTCGATAAAGAAGGAAAAACAATAAGTATCAGCGGAAAACCATGAATTAACACAAAGACTGAATAGAACACAAACAATCTGGCATGTAAATATACAACACGTACATGTAATGACTCAACAACTTCAACCACTTCTACATCAATTTCATAGTCATCTCCACGAGGTTCCGAACCTCGGACAAATCACTATTTATGGGTCCCAATATTCGAACCCTAACACTTGGCATCTTGCGCCCTCATTCGAGTACTAAGTGCAGGGACGACTCACGTGCAAATTGGGTCATTTCCACCCATATGGTAAACACAACAAGATTATCTATACTTGACAACAACGAGGAGCCCTAAATCCATTAGTAGTACTTAACTAGGTGTATGCTTGTGCAGGTGTCCTAAGATGATTTCAACAACCAATAATCATAAGGGAAGAAAAAGGAAACACGTACATTTTCATCTCACAAGCTTCCACGCGAATAAACTCACACAGTAAGTGTTCCAGCACATAATATCAACAACAAGGAATTCCCCCAGGCCAACACAAGTATCACAAACAATCCCTGACATAGCCCACCTTGTCTCGCCACATGCGCAACCCTCAATCTCATATCCTTCCTTATCACACCGCATGTGCAATATCAATAGTAACCACGGCACGGCATAAACCTCGTGCAAATCCCTATATCAACAACTGCACGGCAGAAACCTCGTGCATCGCCACAACAAGTACAACAACAAAAATGGCAACATTTCAAGATACAAATAATACATCAACTCAAGAACCTTCGATCACAAGATAGGCAAAACTAGTTCACAAGAAATAAACATTTTAAGGAGAGCTAGGCATATTAAGAATCACTCAACAAGGAAGGAAAATAGCATGTAACAGCCGCACCTAATTACACGGGTTAACAACAAGAAATCAACACAAATACGATAACTCTATTTACGAGCAAGCCAACTAAGGTATAATCTATCCAAACTTCCTTTAAGTTCGGTAGTTTCAAGGGTATTCAACAATTTCATTTAAGGACAAGCAACGTGAAAATAATCATAACCTCAGTCAAGACCACACCATTCTAGAATGAGATGAAGATAATTACCATTAGAGATAAACAATTAAGAAGACATAGCATGACGGAAGAAGGAAATAAAATCTTCAGATAAGTCAATTAGGAGTCAAATAGGCAATAGGATTAAATCCAAAAGTAAGAACTTCCACATTTAAGCAATTAAGGATGACACTAGAAATTAGGAAATTCAATCATGCTAAGGACAATTCATACTCGGCGAATATAAGGACATAATATTCCTAAAGGGTCAACTTTCCACAAATAAGTCCGAGCACACACTCGTCACCACGTGTACACGGACAACAATCAACATAGAAGACTCAAATCCTAAGAGGTAATTCCCCCACACAAGGTTAGGCAAGATACTTACCTCAGTTGCTCAAATCAAACTCGAAATCACATTCTTGCCACGACTATCCGACTCCCAATAGCCCAAATCAATAGCATCGTGTAAATAATACTACAAGCAACTAGTTTAACTAATAAATTCTAAGCTAAGACGCGAAATTAGAAAAATTGCGCAAAAAGTACCCTGGGCCCACGCCTCGGAATCGGGTAAAAATTTACAAATTATGAACACCCGCTTAATTATGAGAACACTCGAAAAAAATTCATTAAAAATCGACGTCAAAATCTCACTCAAATCTCGGATTTTCAATTGGGGAACTTTTTCTCCCATTTCCAAACTTTTAATCTCAAACTCCTTGATAAAATGAGGAAAACTACAATACATTAATGAAATAAAACTAGATTCGAGTAATAAATCGTTACCCACAAGATTCCTTTGAAAATCCGTCAAAGAATCCCCTTCTCCCAAGCTCAAAATAAAAAATAGAGTGAAAATGAACAACCCTCGATTCTGCCCCCTTTTCTGCCCAGCGATCCTCGCACCTGCGGATATTTCTCGCACATGCGCATTCTGCACCTGCGGTCCAACCAGTCGCACCTGCGAAAATCACTAACTCCCACATCTTCGCACTTGCGCTTAAGGTCACGCACCTGCAGGCTCGCAGGTGCTGCCAAAACCTCGCACCTGCGCCTCAGGCCTGGCTCCCCAAATTCTACATCTGCGGGCTTCCCTTATGCGCCTGCGACCTCGCACCTGTGGTTACCCATCCGCAGGTGCGGAAAAACACCAGAACTCCAAAAACTAGCAGGTCAGCAAACTCTAAATTCCCAAAACAATCCGTTAACCACCCGAAACACACCCGAGGCCCCCAGAACCTCGACCAAACATACCAACCAATCCTATAACTCCATATGAACTTAGTCGAGCCTTCAAACCACATCACATAACATCAAAATCGCCAATTATGCATGGATTCAAGCCTAAGAACTTATTAAATTTCCAAAATCCACAACCGATGCCGAAACACATCAAAACTAGTCGGAATGACCTGAAATTTGACACACAGGTCAAAAATGACACTACAGACCTACAGCCACTTTCAAATCCCACTCCGAGCCCGGCATCAAAATTTCACCTATCTGCCGAAATCGCCAAAATTCTAACTTTCGCCAATTCAAGCCTAAATCTACCACAGACCTTGAGAACATATTCCGGATGCGCTCCTCAGCCCAAAATCACCATACGAAGCTGGTGATATCATCCATAACCTGTTCCACAGCTGTTTACATAAAAGTTTAATTCCGGTCAAAACTTCACTGTTTAAACATCCAAGACAACAGTCCTTCTTCCAATTTGACTCTGAATCATCCGGTAACAGAATCCAGCCATGCACGCAGGTCGATGTATACAATGTGAAGCTGTTCAAGATCTTATGCCACCGAACGAAGCTTAAATTCTCAAAACGACCGGTCGAGTCGTTACACATATATATCTCGTAAAGCAATGACAACCTGCTCAATCTTGATGTACCATAATAAAACCAAGGAAAACACTAATACATTTTCAAAAATAATTGCAACCAGACTTAACAATAAATTAACAAGCCAAGTAATCATAGAAATAACAATGGACATGAAATAATTAAAACATGAGCAATTAAATTTGGAAACGGGGAAGGGATCATGTACAGACAATTTGGTAGTGCATAGGTACTCGTCACCTCACCTATACACCACGCACAAGAAATTTCACATAATAATCAGGTTGGGGATTCCTATTCCCTCAAGTCAAGGTTAAACCAAGCACTTACCTCAATTTTGCAGGCCACTCACTGTTCGATTATAGCTTTTCCTCTTGAATTCACCTCCAATACACTCGAATCTAACCATAATTAACTTAATATCATTAATTAATGCTAGAGGAACCAACTTTACTGAAAATTATAACTTTTCCTAAGTTTTCTAAAAAAAAGTTAAAATCCGACCTCGGGCCCGCTTGGTCTAAACTCGGGGTTGGACCAAATTACGTTTATCCATTCACCCCCGAGCCTACGTTCGCATAGGTCCAGGCCTTATTGGCCATCACGATCGCGTAGGGGGGGTTGCGTTCTCATAGTGTACTGGGTTCCCCTCCCCCAGGCCCAATTTAACCTAGTGCATTCGTGGGGGTAGGGGTGTGTTCGCATAGCACAGTGGTGAACCCCCAATATTTAATCTATGCGGTCGTGGTTGTTACTATGTGATCGCATAGCACAAAAGATCACTGTGCACCAGAACCAGCAAAACAACAAATTTTCATAAGTGTAAAACATCTCGTGGCCTATCTGAAACTCACCCGAGCCCTCGGGACTCTAAACCAAATATGCACGCAAGTCTAAAAACATCATACGGACTTGATCGTGCGATCAAATCATGAAAATAACATGTAAAACTATGAATTAAACCTCAAAACTCATCATTTTTTCTCAAGAACACTTCAATTTCGCTATTTCTCAATCGGACGTCCGAATCACGTCAAATAAACTCCGATTCTCACCAAACTTCACAGTTAGTATTCAAATACCATAACAAATCTGTACCGGGATCCGGAACAAAAATATGAGCCCGATACCAATGGTTTCAGACATTAATTATTTTCTTTATTTCATTAATAATTCAGCAAAGTAATTTCTTTCAATAATTCAGCAAAGTAATCTCATATTTTACTGCGGATCTCCCGGGATCTTCAGAACACAGATCCGGGTCCGGGCATACCCCCAAGTCAACTAAAACTAAATTTTAATTCTAAAAATTATTATTTCTTATATTTTCACATGAAAGCTTTCCGGCTTCACGCTCGGACTGCGCACGCAAATCGAAGTCGTTAAAATTAATCTTTTTATGTCTAATAAGCCTATGAGGGAGTCTAAATTCATAGAATGACCCCTTGGGTCATCACACGTATAAAGTATAATAATTGGAACTTCGAGTTGTCAAAACTAAAAAAAATAATAATAATAATATAAAACAATAAAAAAAAGAGTATTGAAAATAAAAGTATACAGGGAGAATTCTTATTGATTTGAGATGATTTACAATGGGGTAATACCTCTTTATTTATAGGGGAAAAATGACTTAGCCACAAAGTAAAACTCTCTAAAATATAGACATTCACTCTAAATAGAATTCTATTTATAACACTCCCCCTTGAATGTCTATTCAACAAATAATGTGCCTTGTTAAACCTTAACTAAAATAAAACTCAATGGGAAAAAAATTCTAGAAAAGGAAAAAGAGTACACATGTTTAGAAATGCGCCTTTTGGTTTCCTAATTAAAAACCTTGCAAAGAAAACCCAGTGGGACAAAATCTTGTAAGTGAAAAAGAGTGCAACACGTATTAAATCCCCCTGATGAGAGCATCAATTCACATCATTGGGACTTCGCATCCCAATCTTGTACACTTGCTTCTTGAAGGTTGACGTCGGTAGAGATTTTGTGAAAAAATCAGCCATATTATCACTTGAACGAATTTGTTGCACATTAATATCACCATTCTTTTGAAGATCATGTGTGAAAAATAACTTTGGCTAAATATGTTTTGTCCTATCTCCTTTTATGAATCCTCCCTTCAATTGGGATATGCATGCTGCATTGTCTTCATACAAAATCGTGGGTAGTTTGTCACATTTCAAGCCACATTTGTCTCGAATAAGATGTATTATAGACCTCAACCACACACATTCTCGACTTGCTTCATGAATAGCAATTATCTCAGCATGATTAGATGAAGTAGCCACGATTGATTGCTTAGTCGATCGCCAAGATATGGCAGTGCCTCCACATGTAAACACATAGCCTGTTTGAGATCGAGCCTTGTATGGGTCAGATAAATACCCAGCATCGGCATAACCAACAAGATCGGAACTACAATTATTGCCATAAAATAAGTCTATATCGATAGTTCCTTTTAGATACCGTAATATGTGTTTGATTCCATTCCAATGTCTCCTTGTAGGAGTAGAGCTATATCTTGCTAAGACATTAACTGAAAAAGTTATGTCAGGCCTTGTTGTATTAGCAAGATATATTAGTGCACCAATTGCACTATGATATGTTACTTCACGACCAAGTAGCTCTTCATTATTTTCTTAAGGTCGGAATGGATCTTTATTCACATCAAGTGATCGAACAACCATCGGAGTACTTAATGGATGTGCTCCATCCATGTAAAATCATTTCAGTACCTTTTCTATGTAGACAGATTGATGAAAAAAAAATTCGTTTGCTAAATGTTCAATTTGCAAACCAAGACATAATTTTGTCTTTCCAAGATCTTTCATCTCGAATTCTTTCTTTAAATAATCAATTGCCTTTTGGAGTTCTATAGGAGTTCCAATAAGGTTTATGTCATCAACATATACGGCAAGTACAACAAATTCCGTTGTTGTTTTCTTTATAAAAACACATGGACAAATGGCATCATTTATATAACCTTCCTTTAACAAGTACTCACTAAGACGATTATACCACATACGTCCTCATTGCTTTAGACCATAAAAATATCTTTGCAATTTTATTGAATACATTTCCCGGAATTTTGAATTATGTGCGTTAGGTATTTTAAATCCCTCAGAAATTTTCATGTATATCTCATTATCAAGTGAGCCATAAAGGTAGGCGGTAACCACATCTCTTAAATGCATGTTAATCTTTTCATGGAAAGCAAAACTAATGAGATAATATAACATTATAACATCCATAACGGGTGAATATGTCTCTTCCTAATCGACATCAGGCCTTGGTGAAAATCCTTGTGCATTATATCTTTGTACCTCATTTTTCTCATTCTCTTGCGTACAAAGACTCATTTATAGCCAAAAGTCTTAACACCATTAGGTGTTTGGACTACAGGTCCAAAAACTTCACGTTTCGCAAGTGAATTCAACTTTGATTGGATTTCTTCTTCCCATTTTGGCTAATCACATCTTTGCCGACATTCTCCAACAGATTGAGGTTCAAGATCCTCACTATCTTGCATAATTATAGATGCAACATTATATGCAAAGACATAATCCACCACTATATCCACTCGATTCAAATTTGTCTCAATATCGATTGGATTTATTGCTAGTTCCTTATTTTCTTGAGTCTCGGGCTCATTGGTTTCTTCATGAATCTCAGAATTTATTAAATCATGAATTTTTTCAGGAGACTCTTTCGTAGTGTCCTTTTGATAATTTATTTTCCTTTTTCTAGGATTTCGATCTTTGGAACCCAATGGCCTGCCACGTTTTAGACGTGCTTTTGACTCATTAGCAATGACACTAGAGGATTGTCCAATAGGTTCATCAATACGGATTGGAACATTCTCTGCAGGGATATGTGATTTTGTTATCCTTTTCAAATTCGTAAATGCGTGTAGCATTTGATTTGCTATTCTCTGCAAATGGATAATCTTTTGTACCTCTTTTTCACAAATAAAGGTACGTGGATCAAGATGAGACAATGATGGATTTTTCCACAAAATTTTCCGTTTGGTTTTACCAATTTCTCCCCCTAATTTTGGGAAAAGTGTCTCATCGAATCGACAGTCTGCAAATCGAGCAGTGAATAAATCCCCCATTAATGTTTCTAGATAGCGAATAATGGAGGCGATTCAAACCCAACATATATTCCTAACATTGTTTAGGGACCCATTTTGGTGCGATATGGTGGGGCTACAAGAAAATATACTGCGCATCCAAAAAATTTTAAATGGGATATATTAGGTTCATGACCTAACACTAATTGCAACGGGGAATATTTATGATAATTTATCGGTCTGAGACGAACTAGCATTGCTGCATGCAAAATGGCGTGACCCCAAACAAAAGTGGGAAACCTCGTTTTCATGAGTAACAGTCTTGCTATCAATTGCAGACGTTTAATTAAAGACTATGCAAGGACATTTTGAGTGTGAACATGAGCTACAGGATGTTCCACTTTTATCCCAACTGATAAGCAATAATTATTAAATGCTTGGGATGAAAACTTAGCAGCATTATCAAGTCTAATAGACTTAATTGGATTATCGGGAAATTGTGCCCGTAGTTAGATTATTTGTGCCATTAATTTTGCAAACGCGAGTTTGCGAGATGAAAATAGGCACACATGAGACCATCTAGAAGATGCGTCGATTAAGACCATAAAATATTTAAACGATCCACTAGGTGGGTGAATAGGTCCACAAATGTCCCCTTGTTTATGTTCCAAAAACGCAAGGGACTCAATCCCATCTTTTGCTGGTGATGGTCTAATAATTAACTTGCCTTGATAACAAGAAGTGCAAGAAAATTCATTATTTAAAAGAATCTTTAAATTCTTTAATGGATGCCTATTTGAGTTTTCTATAATTTGTCTCATCATAATTTATCAAGGGTGTCCCAATCAATCATGCCAAAGTACAAAAGTATTGGAATCAGTAACCTTTTGGTTTACGGTAGAATGTGCCTCCATTGCACTAATTCTTGTCCAATATAGTCCACAAGATAAGGATGGGAACTTCTCAATAACCCTCTTTTGGCTAGAGACATTCTTGGTAATGATGAGATATTCAAGATTATTCTCATCTATTGTCTCAATATGATATTCATTTCGGCGGATATCTTTAAAACTCAACAAGTTCCTCTTGGACTTGGAGGAGAACATTGCATTCTCTATGATAAGTATTGTTCCCTTAGACAGAGTTATAGTAGCTCTTCCATAGCCTTCAATTAATTTATTACTACCAGTAATTGTAGTAACATCTGTCTTACACATACTTAAATGAGAGAAATATTTCTTCTTTTTGAATATCATATGTGTCGTACATGAATCAACTAAACAAATATTTTTACAATTGGACTTTGATCCAAGTTTGCTTTGTGGAATATCCATATTTGCTTAATCTTCTCAAAGAGCTTCTTGAGATGTCAGAGTCTCGTGCCGATAACGTGTTATGAAACAATAAAAGAAGAAGAAGGGTATTGCAAAAAAAAGTATAGAGGGAGAATTCTTATTGATTTGGGATGATTTAAAATGGGGTAAAACCTCTCTATTTATATGGGAAAAATGAATTAGCCACAAAGTAAAATCCCTAAAATCTCTCTAAAACATAGGCATTCACTCTAAATAAAATTCTATTTATAACAAATAATAATAATAATAATAATAATAATAATAATAATAATAATAATAATAATAATAATAATAATAATAATAACAATAATAATAATAATAATAAAAGAGAAAAAGAAACTGACCCACAGTTGCTTGTTTATAAAGTTGTTCACCCATTTGAATAAATCCGTTCCAGCTTATTCTTTCAAGTGATGAAGATGGTGTTTGATTCAATACCTATGTATGAAGCACAAAAAAAAACATTCTCCAAAGAACACGCCTTAAAAATATAATTAAAATTGCAACAACAACAACAATAATAATAATAATAATAATAATAATAATAATAATAATAATAATAATAAAAAAGGAGTTATAATTAAACCTGAAGAGTTTCATGAATGGTATTGAGATTTGAGATGTTCATTGGGAGCTCGATTCAATTTCTCTTTTGCTAGTTTCCTCATTTTACTTTTCTCTCGTTTCAACGACTTGTTGAATAGAATAAGTGTGTTTCAGAAAATGCAGTTTATAATTGCAATTCAGTAATGCGACTCCTAGGTCACATTCTAAATTGCGATTTATAGGTCACATTTGTCAATTCTCAATTGTCAATTATAAGTCGTATAAATATTATGCGATTTTATCAGTTCAATTCTCACCCAATAAATATGATTATTAGTCGTACTCGAAATTTTTATTCGTATCCCTCAAAATTATGTCATATAGTCAAAAATGAGATTTACGCAAATAAGAATGGCTATGTTTTTCCCCATTGTCCATTCTCATTTGGATCCTTATTATTTCGTGATAAGTTATGTGTCTTTTTATTTTGATGAATTAACAAATTTCACATGAGAACAACATAGGGAACCTGATACAACTAGTCTCTCCGCGCTTAGAACAATAACTCAACTGTCTGGCACAAGTTCCAATGAAATTACTTAAGCGAACAACAGAGGGAACATATAGATATCAGTTCCTCCGTTCACAGTACAAGTCAACTCTTACAGCTGTTAAAGTTGTTGCACTGCACATGCAACAGTGCAGCAGCACTGTTGAAGTATGTTGTGTAATGGACGCTCCCTTGCATCATCTTTGACGACCTCACTTATATATTACCAACATGAGGCACGGGATTACATACACTTGCAAACCCTAAAACATATTTACTCTCAAGTGTGCAGCCGTCTTTATTCTCTCTAAGGCATGGAAGAACAAAATAGCAACATAACAAAGGACCATATCTCAGTATTGAATACATTGTGTGTCCTTGGTATTATTATATTTTTGTTTATGTTATTCACTTGTAACTCCTACTCAGCTTATTTAGAAGAATCTTGTAGGCACATTGTAAACCATAGACCTTGTGTTTGTGTTAACCTTGTGAATGTTGTCTTTGGGATGTCATATATGATGGACCATTCGTCCCTATGAAGACCATTTGCGAGACAGCAATCACAATCCCAAAGACAAGGAAGGACTATAATGATGTCGATCGTAAAGCCATCGAGAAAAACTTCCGAGCAAAAAAAATCCTTGTCTGTGGTATTGGACCATATGAGTACAACCGAATCTCAGCCTGTCAATCTGCCAAAGAGATCTGGGAAGCTCTCCAAACTGCACATGAAGGTATCACTCAAGTCAAGCAGTCAAAAATCGACATACTCACTACTAAGTATGAACTTTTCAAGATGAAAGAAGATGAGTTCATTCAGGACATTCATACTCGTTTTACTTCCATCATCAATGAGCTTCATTCTCTAGGAGAGATTATGCCAAGGAACAAACTAATTAGAAAAATACTCAGTGTGTTACCTAGTTCCTGGGAGAGTAAAGTCAATGCTATTACGGAAGCAAAAGATTTGCAAAAATTGACGATTGACGAACTCATTGAAAATATGAAAACCTATGAAACAAAGAAGAAGAAGGATCATGAAAGAAGAGAACCCCAAAAGGAGAAGAACCTGGTTCTCAAGGCAGACAATTGTGACCACGTGGTGATGATGCTGACGTGTCCTATCTTACATGGAAATTTCAGAAAATGGTTCATAGAAATGGAAGTATTCCTAAAAAAAAGCAGCTCTAGCAGAAACAAAAAAGGCTATGATTGATGTCACAACTGCGGGAAGCCAGGTCATTTCATCAAATATTGCCCTCTCCACAAACAGGACCATTACAAGCACAACACAGACAAGACGGCTAAGAGGAACCCAGTCCCCGACAGGAAATTCAAGAGATGAGATGTTGTTGATAATGTTTTGAAACAAGCTCTTGCAGCATGGGGAGATTCCTCTAGTGAATCTAAGGTGATGATGAACAAGGCGACACCTCCATGATGGCCATTGAAAGTGAAGTAGCAGAATATGACTCCATATTTGCCTTGATGAAAAAATCTAATGAGGATGAAGATGATGATGACGATAAGGTCACCTCTTGGTATTGGGGTCCCAAGAGAGTGGAGGCCTTTCACACATTGAAATTGGCTATGTCTAGTAGCCTCATCTTATTCCTAACTTATTTGGACAACCTGTTTGAAGTACAAATGGATACCTCTGACTATGATCTAGGTGGAGTCTGCTACAAGAGTGAGCATCCAGTGGCGTACAAGAATCGGAAGTTGAAGGATGCAGAACGGCGTTATGCTGCGACGAAATGAATTATTGGATGACGTATATTACTTACGCCTTTAGAGGAACTATCTAATGGGAACCCCGTTCATGGTCAAGACAGACAACACAGTTGTTAGCCATTTCATGACCCAACCAAAGCTGAATGGCCGACAGGCTAGGTGGCAGGAACTCCTAGCGGAATTTCAATTCAACCAGGAGTACCTAAGTAGGAAGAACAACCAAGTGGCTGATGCACTTAATCTGAGAGCTAATCTAGAATCGGTGTGCCTACTCGCCACTCTAAGGGGGAGCAAAGTGGCCACCACTATAAAAAGTCAGATACATGATCTACTCATCAAGGATCCTGCTGCACAGTATTTGGTCGATTTGGTAGGACAAAGCAAGACTCGCTAGTTCTATATGGAAGATGGGTTCCTGAAGGTGAAAGGGAACCGACTTTATATTCCTAAAGAAGGAGATTTGTAAAGGACTCTTCTGATGGAATGCCATGATACTTTGTGCGCCGACTATCCAGATGAAGAACGCATCATGGCATTTTTGTGTCATGCTTATTATTGGCCTCAAATGGCTGATGACATTGCTGAGTATGTGAAGACTTTCCTAGTAGGCCAGAAAGACAAGTCGGACCGTCTGACACAAACGGGACTTTTGGAGACATTTCCTGTTCCAAAGAGACCTTGGGAAAGCGTATCACTGGATTTCATTGCTATATTGCCCAAAGTTGGAGATCTTACAACTATCTTGGATATGATGGATCAATTTTCCAAATATGCTACTCTTATAGCAGCCTTAAAATATATAACAATAGAAGATACAACTTTCCGAATATGCTACTCTTATAGCAGCCTTAAAACATATAACATCAGAAGATACAACTCAACTCTTCTTCTCTCATGTTGTCAAATATTGGGGCCTTCCAAAAACATAGTTAGTGATTGCTACTCCCGCTTCACAAAATTTTGGACTCAGCTCTTCAAGTGCCTCGGGTCTAATTTGAGCCACAGTTCAAGTTTCCATCCGCAATCCAATGTCCAGATGGAGCAGTTCAATGGCATGCTAGAAGAATATATCCGCCATTTTGTTACTGAATCCCAGAAAAATTGGGTGAAGCTTCTGGATGTTGCTTAACTGTGTTTCAATTCAAAAAGGAGCTCTAGTATAAACAGAAGCACTTTTGAAATTGTTATCGGATAGAAACCGCTACTCCCACACATTGTGAATACCCCAAACATGTCGAAATCTCCTCAAGCTGCTAGTTTCTCGAAGGAATGGAAGCGAAATTTGGAGATAGTGCGGAGCTATCTTGTCAAAGCCCAAAAGCGGATGAAAAAACATGCTGATCAAAATCGTCGCTTTTTTGAACATCAAGTAGGAGACAAAGAGATGGTAAAAATCCTAAAACAATACTTCTTTGCAGGGGTCCATGACCCTCACCTATTGCAAAAGTACATTTGACCCTTGTCCATTGAGAAGCGCATTAGGAAAGTTGCATACCGGGTGGATACCCTAGCCTGGTGGAAGATCCATCCAGTCTTCTATGTCATCATTCAGAAATTTTTTGGGAAGACATGGAGGATCCTTCGCGGAGCCAACTCACAATACCCAGTATTCGATGCCCTACTACAACCCGAAAAAGGTAGGTGGAAGTTATTCTCGCTGATCGAGTGATTCATACTTCAAGGAAAGATCATCAAGAGTTCCTGATGAAGTGGCATGGCTTTGATACAAAGGAGAATACTTGGGAGAGGGGAACAAACCTTAAAGCCTAAGAGCCTGATCGAAGAGTATCTTGCAAGTAAGGCGTTGATAATATCGACAACTCAGGTGGGGGAGAATGTCATGGGCAACTTTCCAGCCATGCCCCAGACCCCTTTGACGCGCCCCATTGCATCCAAGAAAGCCTACGCCTAGCGCCATGGACGGCCCCGTGGTCTTGGACGCATCAAGTGACAAGCACGCCTATGCATATATCGCCCCACCGATAGCCCTCGCCAGTGCCCAGTCGCATTTAAATGCCAACAGCGCCGCATGCGCATACTCTGATGCTAAAGACAAGGTTGCTTCCAATGGACTTGCTTCTGCTTTGTAGGGATCTAAGTCATTTCTATTGTGAATATAGAGTAGTTTTACTTCATGTATTTCCATTATGTCTCTCTAGCTTAGTTATGTCAAGTCATGTAACTTTAGTTTATTTTTTTTAAGCATTGTTAGGGGGGATCAATCAATCAATCTTTCTAGCAAGCAAATAATTCTCTACACTGGTGTCCTCTCCCTCGACACCGTATTGCTTTTCTATAATAGCTTTTATTAATGCAATCAAGCTTTCTTTCATTCTCAATTCTCTTTTCTGTTCTCTCAATTGCTTTTGATATTTGTTTTCCCGTACTGCACTGATAATTTCGTCTAGCGTACGAATGAGACCCAGTTGATTGATAGTAACTGTAGGGATATATTGGTTGCTTAACTTGACATCGTCCTTCCAAGAAATCTCAGGAAGGCTCCCCATAACAATATGTATGAGTTATGTCAAAAAGCTTGAGGAACTGGTATCCATCTTCTCATTGAAAATTAGATGATTTGATCCTCATACTTTAAAATCCCGTGAGACATATGGCATTACACATTTTCAGTGTTAAACAATTTAGTTGGACTGCGATTGAAAAATATTAATGATTAACTCAGCCATTTCAGCCTAAACAAGATTAAAGTGAATGGTGACTTAAAGTTGGTGGAAATCAATTCAGCTTTGGAAGCTTTTAAATAAACAGAACCAATAAAATTGGTACTTCATACATCAGTTAACCAAAGTCTAAGAATAATTTATCAAGTTATTGGAAATCCATGTCGACGGATGACTCTATTATGTGTATGTGTTAAAGCAACAGCCAATTACAGGTTTGGGTGGAAACATTATAAGGCAGATAGGAACCGATAACGCCACCTCGTTATCTAAGTCGTGGAATAATAAATATTCATTTATTTTATCATGTTTTGAATTAGAGTCGTGGGTATGGAATCGTTTTTGCTAAAAAACGGTTTCGGGACTTCCTAATGTAAATCCAGATTAAACCATAAAATAAGTATCTGACAATAACAATAACAAAGTTAGTATAATTTTATAAAATAAGATCCGAAAAAAATAAAATATACACAGATCTTACTTCCACTTTTATAAAAATAGAAAAATTATTTCAGATCTCTATCTCAAGGAAAAGATGAGTATCGGAGACAGAAGAGAAGAAAAAGAAAACGTCATCTCACTCATTAAATAGTTGTGTTGGGGGCAGTTTTTTCCTATGATTCCAACTTCGTGTCGTGATTGATTGGTCTCTTAGTTATCAATTATATCGTAGAACCCAATATTAAATATTCACAAAAGTGATTATTGTGTCGATGTCTGGCCTTATTGCCACGGCAACAAACACTATAGCCACACTTTTTCATTCACTTTTACTTGTTTATTATATTAAAAATATATTTTTATTTTTAATTATTTACTACACTAAATCAAGAAAAAAATAACTTTTTTTCTTGCTTTACATTTATCATTAGCTACTCATTTTTCTAATTATTTCTCAAAAATTTTAGAAATACCATAATTATTATGTATAAAACTGTAACATACATACTTTATTTATTTTTAAAGAGAATGTAAAGTAAAAGATGGACAATTAAAAGTGACCAGAGGAAGTATTTATTTTTAGATTACCGAGTTTGTATATCTGAAAGGAATGACAATGTTAATTACCTGTTTGCTTTGCATAAAAATTGGGAACCCATGTGTCATCTTTGAAGGTGGTTCAGAAAGCTGGGCAGATACATTATTGAAAGATAGTGACAAAAAGTCAATAAATCACAATTAATTATTAAAAAATTCAAAAATCGTAGCAAATTACTTTCAGAATATAGTACTACTTAAAAATCTATAATAATACTATCCTATATCACTATAAGGACGTCAAGTAATTTGTGACTGACAATAGCCGTATATTAGTCAAAGTTTGGATTGGACTTAATAATTGCGATGGACGTGGTCGAGTTAGGCCGACCACGGTTTAATGGCGAAGAGTCACCTCAAGGAGGATTAAATCCGAGGTCGAGTAAAGAACTTGTGGAAATAACAGAAGAATAGGTTTAGAATATAGCGAAGGAATATTCAATCGGTCGTACTTTTTAGGGTTTCTTAGGAATATCCCCTATAAATAGGAAGAGATAAAGAACAGAAGGGGATCTTGACTTTCTGATAAGAGCACATTGTAAAGGTTGACTAAAAAGAATATACAAAGCTTGTCTTGTCCACTGATTTCATTTATTCGAGACATATCTTTTTGCTCACAAGATCTAAGGATCTCGTGTTCATCGTCATTTAGTATTATCCCACGTTGCTGTCAGGAGGGAGAATCATCCAAGTCATCTAACATTTGGGTGATAAATTCCTCCTTATTACATGTATTGTCAATGTCGATATTCATTGCATGTTCTCTTTACTACATTCATTAACAATCATTGGATACCTTTTACATTTTCGGGCACGGTCCTACTTCATTGATACATTAAATTTACAGATCTAGTAGTTATTATCATTAATTAGGATTCATCCTCTATTTCCTTGTTAATTCGTTTTAAGAAAAGGTTTAATACTTTTTTTGGTAAAATAATTTGGCATCGTCTGTGCGGAATTTCTAGTTAAAATTTTTTAGTTTCTTCTAGAACCAAAAAAAAGTACACACAACATCCATTTTTTTCTCGTTTGCAAAAACTAACAATGGCAGAAAAAGGAGAAGAAAGACTGAAAGTTGTTGACCTGAGCGGTTTGGATTTTGATGATTGACAAAGGAACACATGCATGAACTAGGTCCATGGACAATGTACACAAGTGACAGACAGAATCAAGCAAAATGCATGAACGTGAAAGAGATAAGTATAAGTGGTTATTTCTGATAATCCAGAACGAAAATATTGCATATTTGTGTCATGACCCGAAATCTCACCTTCAGGTCGTGATGGCGCCTAACGTTGCACCCGCTAGGCAAGCCAACGTGTTAACTGAATTGATTTATTAACAAGTGAAAATAACAAACACTGACTAGATAATTGAGATAAGTGCGGAAGCATTAACAAAATCTAAATACCAATAGCTAATCACGAAGAAAATCCCTTTAAGTACAAAACCCAGAAATGGAGTCACAACCTCATGAACCAGTCTAAGATTTGACTAAAAATAACAGTTTGAAAATAAAATGATGTATCTGTCTGGAAAACACATATATGACATAATGAAATATAGACAGGGACGCTGAGATCCACGAGCGCCTGCGGAACTGCCTCAGTGTCGTCTGGAATGGACTGAAGGACACTCCCACTAACGATGTCCACTGGGTCCGGCTGCGTAATCTGCACAACATAAATAAGTGCAGGTGTAGCATCAGTACAACCGACCCCATGTACTGATTAAGTGCCGAGCCTAACCTCGGCGAAGTAGTGATGAGGCTAGGACACGACAACAAATTGTACCTGTGCAGTTCAATAGTATAACAGAAAATAAACAAGAATACAGTTATGGGGAATAACATGTTGGGGATAAGAGGGGCAACACTTGCTAAAACAGTAGAATCAAGTGCTAACGAAAATGTAGAAGTAAAACAGGAATATCAGCCCGAACAAGTAAAATAGACAGGAGAAAATAATCAATTGACACGGAATGTCCCCTTGCACATAAATAATAATCAATCGGCAAGGAATGTTCCCTCGTGCATAAATATAATCATCGGCACGGAATGTTCCCTCGTGCATAAATAATAATCACTCGGCACGGAATGTTCCCTCGTGCATGATGAGTGTAAAAGCAACAATTGATATGAAAGTTTAACAATACGACATTTTAAATTTACAGAAATAATCAACAAAATTCTACTGTCCCGGCAAATGACTCAGCTTTAACCAATCTCACTCAGAAGTATAATGTCAACAGTAAAATCCTCGACCGAACACATAATCAATAACTTTCTACGTCATGAAGTAACCTCAAGGTACCACTTTCAAGGTTCCCAATAATCCACAACACGGAGAATATCAAAGAACATTAAATAATTCATCAAAAGTTGACTCACGGGCATGCTTGACCACGACATATAGGTACCCGTCACCTCACCTATACGTTGGATATGAATTATACATAGCAAATAAGACTCTATACCTAATCCCTCAAGCTAAGGTTAGGTCAAACACTTACCTCGGCTCCAAGAATGCAAGTCAAGCCTCAATCACGGCCTTTCCTCTTGAATCCAACTCCGCAACGATAATATTTAGACATAATTGACTTAATAACATCAATAATTATTCAATAACTCAATCCCACAGCCTAATTATACATTTCCCATAATTCTTCCAAAAATACCAAAATTCGACCCCGGGCCCGCTTGGTCCAACTCGAGGTTCGGACCAAAACCCGATAACCCATTCCCCCACGACCCTGAATATACAATTTGTTTTGAAATCCAACCCCAAAATGAGGTTGAATTCCCAAAATTTTCAAAAACCCTAACTCTACCCAAAACCCCCAATTTCTACCCTTGATTCCATGTTTTTAGGCCTAGAATTTAGTGATTGATGAAGGAAAATGGAAGAAACTAGAGTTAAGAACACTTACCTATGAAGCTATGGTGGAATGGTCTCCTAAGAATCGCCCATGAAGAGTGAAGAAGAAGAAAAATGGTGAAAGAATGTGAAAATCCCGTATGGTATTCTGTTTTTGAACATTAAAATCACTGGGCGAAATAGGCTATCGCGATCGCGACATGTGCCCTGCGATCGCGGAGAGTACTGGACTTAGACTTACGCGATCGCGAAGTGAAGGCTGCGATCGCAGAGGGACCGGATGTGGACCCACGCGATCGCGGACAGATTGGTGCGACCGCAGAAGGAAAAATATCCAGCCCCCTCCCCAGCTCTCCTATACTCTACGCGATCGTAGAAGTGTCTATGCGATCGCATAGAGTCACAGAACTCCCCCCCTCACATTACACTACGCGATTGCGGGGCAACCTATGCGATCGCATAGTGTAAAAACCTCAGACACCAGAAACAGCCCCAAAAACCAGATTTTTCACCCTTTTTGCACCCCGACACCTACCCGAAACACACCCGAGCCCTCGGAGCTCAAAACCAAATGTACGCATAACTTCAAAATCATCCTACGAACTTATTCGAGTAAAATAAACACCAAAATAACATCGAAAACAATGAATTAAACTCCAAAATCTATAGAATTTTCTCAAACTTCATAAACTTCTAAATTCTCCAATTTTGATCCGAAACACGTCAAACCAAGTCCGTTTCTTTCCAAATTTTAGAGATAACTCACATAACACATATTGAACCTGTTCCGGACTCCAGAACCATAATACGGGCTCGGTAGCACAGATTTCACATCAAAGTTCATTTTCAAAAGTCTTTATTATTTCCAGAAAACAATTTCCTTTAAAAATTCATTTCTCGGACTTGGGACCTCGGAATTCGATTCCGGGCATACGCCCAGGTCCCATATTTACATAAGGACCCTCCGGGACCGTCAAATCATGGGTCCGGGTCCGTTTACCAAAAATGTTGACCAAAATCAACTTTATTCCATTAATTATCATCAATTCAACTGTTTAACACATTACCACATAAAGGCTTCCCGGCTACGCGCTCGGGCTGTGCACGTACATCGATATGAGATTAACGGAGGCTTTCAGGGCCTCGGAACACAATTTTTTCTAAATTTACATAAGATGACCTTTTGCGTCATCACAATTTGATAAGGAGCATGACTCCTTACATGAAGAGAACTCTATCCAAAATAAGGGAAGAGTTAGAAATTGAAGTTGACTAGAACTATTCCACCAAGAAAGAGTAAAGCATTAGAACTCTAGTTATCTTTATTTACTAACTCTATAAATATCAGCGTTGTTCTCTTTTACAAGTGATGCACACAAACTGAAGTTAAGCAAGATTTGAGAGCAAAATAGCAAGGCATTTTGTGAGAAATTCTTGTGAGATTTAAGAGTGCGATCTTGAAGCTACACGAACCAGATTGAAGAACCATATCCATAAAGAGTTTTATGTGTCTTTATTTATTTTTAGTTCAAAGTGTAGTAGGCATTTTGTGTTGTACATTTCAACTTTCTTAGAAGCAAATTGTACTAGGTACCTGTGTTGTATCTTTCAAGTTAGAGTTAACTTAAAGTAGTCGCAACAGTTTGTGACGTGTTGCTATAAGGTTTAGAGTTAATGCTTAGTGATCACGCTCAATTATGCCTTCTATAAAGACTAAACGGGCGTTGCAAATATAAATCTGGG
>ML305115.1:0-115760 GCA_005239505.1 Nicotiana paniculata
ATCCTATATTACTTGTCGACCACGTACACTTGCGTGTGCATTGGGATTTCGACCAACACTTAGCTTGAGGGATATGTGTTGTGTCCTATTTGCTATGTGTAAGCATCGTGTTCAACGTATAGGTGAGGTGACGAGTACCTATACGTTGGTGTCAAGCATGCCCGTGAGTCGAATATTGTGATTTATGTTTTTTTTCGTTAAGTAATACTTGAGTTTCACTTTATTGTTACCCATATTGGTGGAAATTCCTTGATATTGAATAGTGTTGAGTATTAGTTTCAGTCGAAGATTTTTATGTGAAGCTATTCACTAAGTGAGATTGGATATAGCTGTTGACTCCCTTGCCGGGATGGTATTAATTCTAGTGTTGACTCCCTTGCCGGGAGGTTATGGTTTATTTCCGTTTACTCAGTTATATTGTTCCTTGTTGAATTTCTATCATTTGATGTGTTTGGGCGAGGAAGAGTGTAAAATCACGAAGGGTGATGTCGTGCGCGGGATTTTGAGTGAATGTTAATGCACGAAGGGTGATGCCGTGCCAATATTGTGATTTGTAAAAGTACGAAGGGTTATGTCGTGCCATGATATGAGAGATAATGCACGAAGGATAATGTTGTGCCATGATACTGTGAGGTAAAAGCACGAAGGGTGATGTCGTGCCGAACATATTGATTCTGATGGTGAAGATGAGAGTAAAAGCACGAAGGGTGATGCCGTGCACTTGTTTTCATATTACTATTCTGTTGCTTAAATTGATATCTAAATTGTGCCTTACCTCGTTACTTTCATTATTTGATATTTCCTCCCCTCAGCCTGTTCCTCTTTTCCCTTATGCTTACTATCTATTTCTGGTTGTATTATTTTTCTCCATATATTGTTAAACTGCTCAGATTAACTTTGGTTGTCGTGTCCTAGCCTCGTCACTACTTCGCCGAGGTTAGGCTCGGCACTTACTTAGTACATGAGGTCGGTTGTACTGATGCTATACTCTGCACTTTTGTGCAGATCCTGGTGTAGGACCCTAAGGACCATAGATCGAGGTTGCTGCCTTCAGTCCAGTGGAGACCCCGAGGTAGTCATGTAGGCGTCCGCAGGCCTTGGCGTCCCTTTCTACTTCTCTTCTTGTATTCTGTTTTAGTTACTTCAGAAACAGATGTACTTATTTCATTCAGACAGTTATGGGTATTATTCATAGACAGTTCGTGAGTTTGTGACTCCAAGTTTTGGGATTGGTTTTTGTGAAATTCCGTAAAGGCATACATTGAGTTCATATACCTTACTCCATTTTGTACTTCTATCTATGTTAGTGTTGTCTTTTCGCATGCTATTTGGTAAGAATAAAGGAATAAAATAAATTGAATATTTACGTGTGCTTGCCTAGCGGGTTCAACGTTAGGTACCATCACGGTCCCGACGGTGGAAAATTTGGGTCGTGAAAGCATTATACTAAAATATTTAATAACAAAGAAAATAAAATTGCATAAAATAAATATTGCTAATTAATAAGCCATAATAACAATCAACATAATCTTAAAATACTATATAGGTCATGCTAAAATAAGTACAGCTAATAAGTACTATTAATTACATAATTAAGCACTAAAGCTAAAGATAAACCAAGTTATGCATTTTCATTATAAACCAACGTAAAACTAAAAAATAGATATCCAACACTATCATCATTCCTAGTGTTGAATTGAACTTCTTTTGTTAGCATTAATATCGATTTGGACTTTGTTTGAGTTACTATATTTATGGGCTATAAAATTTATTTGTCATTCAAGAATGTTAAGTCCAAACTTGAAATAATATGTTAAAAGATAAAATTGTGAAAAAGTTTAAGAAATATTTATAAATTACATTACCACAAATATTTATATGTATACAATATTTTTAAAAATTGTATAAATGTACTATTTGATTTCGATTTGACTTTTTTTTGGTTAAAACCAAATCAAACTGATTATGGTCGAATATTTTTCAATATCAAACAAAATCAAACCTTTTCAGGTTCGATTCGGATTATCGATTTGGTGCGGTTTAATTTATTGGTTTTCTTTGTATATCCCTGAAAGAGATTATTGTAGTTTTCGTAGGTGCTGCCATGACAAAGTTATAATTTATAGTTCCGTTTTAGATGTATATGCACATACACTAGATTTTCATTTTAATAAGTATCCCAATTTTAAAGATGATCTAAAAGAACAAAGAAGAAACTCAAATTCTAGGTAGTAGGAATATTAGTTTTCGAGTATAACCTTCTAAACCTTAATCCTACATTAGAATTGAAATAAATTTCAAGGTAAATAAATCCATTGAGCAACGTCTAAGGGAGTGGCCTAATGGTCAATGAATTGGGTTGAGAACCATGAGATTTCATGTTAAAATCATATTGAAGTCCAAAATATTAAGTGATTGCAAGTCATCTTTTCAAGCCTCGATGGACAATTTTCTCCGATTCCTGTGTTGGAGCGCACACGATTAGGTCTACCTTGACCTCTATACATTCAATAACACAATATGCGTCGATTGTCTAACATATTGATTTGAAGTTAAGTTATATACACTGATAATGTGAGTATTTTAGACCATCAAGTCACTTTTATATCAATCTTATTTTTAAGATTATAAGTCCCATATTTTAAAGAAACTTGCCTATATATTCTTTAAGTAATCTGATAGTGTATAATAAGATTTTACCGACAATGTATATATCTTAAACTCTATCTAAGTTTGGATCTTTCCAACTTAAGCATGAAGGTTAAAAAAGGATTATTTAAGCACTCTTTTGATTTCAAAGTGCAACTTTGGAAATGTATTCTCACATTTGGTTGTCTAAGTAGAAGGGACTTTCGTGTACCAATAAATTTTTAATCTCTGAGCAAAGTTATTTTAGAAGGGGAGTCTTAGCGTAATTGGTAAAGCTGTTGCCATGTGATCAGAAGGTCATGGATTCAAGCCGTGAAAATAGAGATGGCAATGGAGCGGGGCGGGTGCGGGGCGGGTTTTATTTGATGCGGGCGAGACGGGTTTACTCTTATGCGGGGCGGGCGGGGCGGGCGGGGCGAGGCGGGGCGAGTTACGGGTTCAATGCGGGGCAACTTTAAATTTTATCTTTTTTGAAACAAAGCAATTATTTTATAAAATAATATAGTTATTAGAGTTGTTGCCTTTATATGCAGTGCAAATAAATAACATAGGAATTCATGCTTTAAGTCAGGCATGAATTGACGTAGAAACCTTCCTGAAACTTTAAAAATTGAGTTCCCATTTGAACTTGTCAACAGTTAAAGTCAAGTATTTTTGGTTATATTTGCAATGATATTATATCTATTGTAGAAAGTGACAAAGTAAAATAAACTATTAATTTAGCTCGAGTACAATGAGAAATGAATCATTAACAATTTATCTCATTATTTAACCTTTGTAGATCTCAGTTTTTCACTTTTGGACTTACTTTTCCCTCAATCAACACGATTATACTTCGAGAACTAGTTGTTTTAGAAGAAAAAAAAGAAAGAAAAAATTAAGTGGGGCGGGACGGGTCGAAAACTGAAAAAATAATTATGCGGGGCGGGGTGGGTTAAAATTTTTGTGGGTTTTGCCAAACCCGCCTCATTGCCATCCCTACGTGAAAATCTCTAGCAGAAATACAAGATAAGGCTGCGTATGATAGACTCTTGTTCTCCGGTCTTTTTTCGTACCCGTGCATAACGGAAATTTAGTATATCGGACTGCGCTTTTTTGAGCAAAGTTATTTTACCAACTGATCATTTGCAGTATCTGAAAAGATGGGTACGTGCACAAATGGGGAAAAAATCGGCTTATTCTATTTCTTTTTGTGCTAATATTTTCTTTTTTCTTTATCTCGTCTCTGCATTTAATTCATCAGCAAGATTTGTGCATATATTTTCGGCACATGTATAGTGAAAACATCACACATATATCTTTGACTATAGTGAACCAAAAGACGTTCTTTGCATGCATTTGATCAAGTGTCTCGAGCCTGTAGTTGGAATTCAAAAGTCATTATTTTTCATACTCAAATAAGAAAGGCTAGTGCTCTACAATATTAACGTCTAACGTTTCCTGGGAAGTTAGGTAATTTGGTGCATAAAGTATTTCGCATTATGTTAGGTCCCAGGAAAGGTCGCAACCCAAATAGGGGCGGAGCTTAAGTGTCAGGATCAGTGGGTTCAACTGCACACAGTAGCTTCGGTTCGAACCCTGTATATGTCTTATAAATTCATTAATATATGTAAATTATTAATTTAAAACTCAATATCTTAAAATGATTAGAATCTCGAACTCATAAACTTGAAATCGTGGCTCCGCCCCCGACTCCCGGAATATAATGTAATGTAGACAACCTCCTTTAATATAAACATTAGTGATTGCTTTTATAGTGCGAACCTGTATAAATTACACGAATACAACTTTATTGTTTCTCTAAAAACTCTTCTACGAGAGTAAGTCAAACAAAATTACAAAGTTCGGTGGCTAGCCTATCTTAACTAAGTTGACTCGTAGATCCCTTGTAAATACTAACTGAACCTCTTGTCACCTTGCTTGAAAAAGGTTATAAATTACTAGTATATAAATTATGAGGTGATATTAGCAAAAATAATAATTTTACTCGTATACACTTCTACTTACAAAAGAGTACATAGGTGTATTAGGTAACTTAGTAATCTCTAATTACTTTTTAACTAATATTCAAGTTTTTTATTCCTTTACTTTTCTATCTTTCTGGTTTCTTTTTTTATTTTGGTAGAGTGACAAATTAACTTTAGTACAATAAAATTGTGACTTACGTTATCCCAGGTCTAACTAGTCAAACGTAATTCTAGAGCTAATACGTGCAATAAACTTTTAACTTCTGGAAGGATGTATTTATTAGATAAAAAATCGACGCAAATTCAGTCCGTTGATGTGATGATTTATGATAATTCGATGGATTGCACGGCCATATCGTGCCAGTGATACATGATTCAAATTTCTGCCCAAAATAATATAAAAGCCCAATTTCTTAATACCATTGTATGCCACCCTAAAAATAGCTCTAATCACTAGTTCACTACACAGTCCCAACGTTTAAAGAAATGGATTTAGATAAAAAGTTAGCTGTAAATCTGATTACTCCCTCCGGTTTACTTCAATTGATTTTTTTGGTTGTATTCCCACAAATTAATAAATTTACCTTTTAGCATTAATTAACAATGAAATTAACCATACTAACCTTAATTTGCCTTGAAAATATAAAAAATACTTCTAGGCTCTTTACTTCAAGGGCAACTTTAAAAAAATAAAATTAATTCCTTTATTGATATATGATAAATCAAATATTGTGCACCACAAAATAAAAGTCAAAAAATCAATTAAATTGTCCAATCTCACTTTCTAATGGTTAAGATTTTTACTATACGGTTTATACGTTCTAGGTAAAATGGAACACCAACATACTTTTATATTCGGTACTTTTGACGCGGAATATAAATTTAGTGTAAAAATTCATTTAAATTGCAATACATAGTGGATATGAACCCATAACTTTAAGAGTATAATAGATTCAATACTAAAACCTTAAATATTGAACTCATAGAGTTTAAATTCTAGATTCGCCTCTGTATAGGAAAAAATACGACATGACACATGGCCGCTTAAAGGAAGGACACGTGGAACACAAGATGGGGATGGCCACCAAACATAGTTATTCCGCTTGTCACCGGGAGAATAACGATCATAAAAAGAGTATTAAATGCTTTGCGCCTAGTAACATTTAATATTGAATATTTTGCAGCATTAAGGATGATGACCCGTTACAAGAAATTTGGCATTTATGTCCAACGTTGCATCTTCATTAATGACCCTCATAATTGACATTAAAGAAGGGCATGATCTTAGGACCTCATTTTCTAGACGTAGCTATAAATAGTGAGCTCTGTTATCATTGTAAGAGAACAAATTTTCTGGCTAACTTACTCTACATTTTATACAGTATTTTAATACAATTTTACTTTCTCGCTTTTGATCTTATCATTGTCGTGCCCGAAACCCTGTTCCAGGATTCATTAGCTCCGCAGTTCCATCTACATTTTAAGGCTAAGTATTTTATATTTCATCAGTTATTTCATTACTTTTTGGATCAAATTAATTCACTTGTCTAGAAACCACGAACAAATTCAACTATACCATTTTTCGGATAAACGATTTGGCGCCCACCGTGGGGCCTAGACAGTCGTGCATTTAAATTGATCCTTGCCTTTTTACTAACGTGTTTGATTATTTTGTCTTAGAAAAAATCTCAAAAGAAATGGCATATATCATTGTTAACGGCACACGTAACCCTAAAATTCAAGGGGAGCAGCCTCATTTTTAGGACTCAATCAATGGCACCCTCAATGAGAGGAATGACACCACACCAGTGCATGACGTGCGATACCCTCGATAGGTTCCCTCGAGGCGACTCCTGATGATGCTGATGAGGAGCATGTGGCGGATGCAGTAATGGTCTTACAAGAGCAACATTCAATCATTCTAGGCCATCTCACGTGGAAGGATCAGGTTATGATGGAACTAAAGTAGGTGCTATCAGGTGCTTCAAATAATGCGAACAGGCGAGATCCAATTTCCTCCCGATGTTCCCACAAACCAAACAACGCATAGAGTCAACAACAGCACTCCTAGGGACGAAGTTGGTTTCGATGGGCCGGGGGGAGTAGATCCGACCTAAACAACGGTAACGATCCGTTCAAGGAGGAACTTTAGCGGTTCATGAAAGAAGTAAACTCCCGCATGGATCAAATCCTAGGCGCGCCACCAGTATTTAAAGGCCTGGACTCGAAGAAGTATATTCAATTACCGTACAAGCCGAGTGCGGTCTGGAATTAATCCCGAAGCGGTTCAAAATTCCCGAAGTGACGAAGTATGACGGAACTTCAGATCCACATGAGCACATTACCACCTATACAACAACAGTGAAAGGAAATGATTTGGCTCCTCACGAAATTAATTCAGTGTAGGTAAAGAAATTTGGCGAGACTCTTACGAGGGAAACTTTAACGTGGTATTCATTATTTCCCGAGCATTCCGTAGATTCCTTTGAGATGCTGGTGAATTCTTTTATCAAGCCTCATGTCTGTGCAAGAAAGGTACAATCCCGAAAGGATGACATATTCAGAATCGGCCGCAGTCCAGCAGTCCAGAATGAATGTGAAGCTGAAGCGTTCACCAATGGTTTACATCCGAGAAGTTCGGACGCTTCACAAAAGTTGAAAGAAAGTGTGCTCGAGTTCCAAGTGACGACTTAGGCGGATGTACACAACTAGTACGAGTCAAAAATAAGGATCGAAGAGGATCAGGTGAGATTTTCATCATCGACCATAAGGCAGGATAAGAATAGACAAAAAATGAAAGATCATAATTACAGTTTGACATGGATAGACGGACTTCGGGGGGCCGATTTTTGCCCTACGAACGGACAGAAGGTTGTGGCAGGAGCTTCCGGACAATATACAAGTTCACCGTTGATAGAAGGACCAATCGTGGACGGAACAACAGATCGCTGCAGGATGAAGGAATCTAGGGGTCGCGAGATTCTTCTTACCCAAAGTTATCAAAGTATAACTTCAATGTCAGTGTAGTGGAGTTGGTGTCCGCCATGAGGAATATTGAAGAGGCTCGATTCCCAATACCTATAGAATTTGATCCTATCTAGAGGGATCCCAATTTATGGTGTGAATAGCACGATACTAACGGCCACCGGACTAGGGACTGCTGACACCTCCGGGAATAAGTGGCAACACTGATAAAGAATGGTCACCTCAGAGAATTGTTGAGTGACCAAGCTAAAAACAACTATTGTCGTAACATGGGTGACACGAAAACCTCGAAAGCAAGAGAGGAACCTCCACGCCAAATGATCAACATGATCTTCAGAGGGAATAAGATTAATGGAGTCACCTTTTCGGTAGCAAAGAAGACAAAAGCATCGATAACTCATAGTAAAAGGCTCTAGGAAGATGATATCACATTTACGGACGAAGATGCAGGCGGATTACTGCTACCGCACAATGGCGCACTGATAATTTCTTTAAATGTGTTAGATTTTAAAATTAAACGTGTTTTTGTGGATCCAGGAAGTTTAGCTAATATCATAAAATGGAGAGTACTGGAGCAAGCTAAACTCACCGGAAGCATTGTCTCGGCAACGAAACTTCTCGCCGGAGACAACCCGGGGAGAAATTTTGTTGCTCACAAACGTTGAGGGAGTAATGAAGACAACTCTCTTTGAATTGGCAGATAGATTCATGGGATATAACATCATCTTAGGAAGAGTTTCACGAGATGAAAGTTGTGCCTTCAACATATCACTAATTGTTAAAATTTCTGACACCCGAAGGGACCAAACAGATAAGGGGTGATCAATCGATGACAATGGAGATGAATGCAGTTTCGGTCTCGAGTAGCAAAGAAAAGGAAAGCGCGGCTTCACAATTACTGGAACCGTCACCTCGCCTGAACTGGAGGAAGATAACCCGGGGACATAAAAGTCGGAACAATATCAGGTACCGAGGTATTTCAAGTACCAGAAGAGACGTACGCGGCGAAGTCCATGATAGAAGAACTAGAACAGGTTGCGTTGTTTGAAGAATTCCTAGATAGGAAATTCCATTTGGGAACAGGACTGCACCCGGAGTACAGGTCTGTTTTTATTGAATTATTTAAAAATAACACGGATTGTTTTGCATGGTCGCACGAGGATATGACAAGAATCCAGATGGATATAGCCGTACACAAGTTAAGCTTGGATCCCAACATACCGTCGGTAAGGCAAAAGAAGTGCCCTATTGGTGAAGCAAGGAATAAATTCGTGAAAGAAGAGGTAACCTATTTACTTAAGATTGGCTCTATCTGAGAGGTAAGATATCTGGACTGGCTAGCCAACATAGTAGTAGTTCCAAAGAAAAATAATAAATTTTGCATATGCGTAAATTGTAAGGATCTTAATAAGGCATGCCTGAAAGAGTCATTCCCATTGAAAATATCAATCAAATGATTGATGCCACGCACGTGCAAGAGTTAATGAGTTACCTCGATGCTTATTCTGGGTACAATCAGATCAAGATGAACCCAGAAGACCAGGAAAAGACTTCGTTTATAACAAATTTTGGTATACATTGTTACAATGTGATGCCGTTCGGGCTAAAAAACATCGGAGCACTTATCAACAGCTCGTGAATAATATGTTCGAAAAACAAATAGGAAAGACTATGGAATTATATATAGATGATATGCTCGTTAAGTCTTTGAATGCAGGTGACCACTTGAAGAATTTCCAAGAAACATTCGACATCTTGAGGGAGCATATGAAACTTAACCCCGAGAAGTGTTTGTTCGGAGTCAGTTCAGGTAAGTTCCTCAGGTTCCTGGTCTCACAAAGGGGAATTGAGGTAAATCCCGATAAAATCAAGGCCATAGAGGACATCCTGAATCAATTGTCTAACATAAAAGAAGTCCATAGGCTCACAGGGAGATTGGAAGCTTTGAGTAGGTTCATTTCCCGTTCATCAGAAAAATGTCATCTCTTCTTTGCACTACTCAAAAAGAAAAACAATTTCGAGTGGACACCGGAGTGTCAGCAAGCCTTGAAGGAGTTGAACAAATATTTGTAAAGCCCTCTGTTGCTCTCTAAACCAAAAGAAAGGGAAACATTGTTAGTCTATCTCGTGGTTTCAGAAGTTGCGGTAAGTGCAGTTTTAGTCCGAGAGGACAAAGGTACACAATCTCCCATTTATTATGTTAGCAAAATTTTAATGGGAGCAGAAACTCGCTTACCACATTTGGAAAATCTGGCCTTAGCTCTCGTAGTCGCCGCTCAGAAACAGAGCCCCTACTTCCAATGCCACCCGATAACTTGGTGGCTACTTTCCCTCTGAGGTATATCCTTTATAAATCCGAGCTCTCGGGTAGGTTGGACAAAATGGGCCGTCAAAATGAGCAAATTCGATATAGAGTATAAATCGAGGACTACAATTAAGTCGCAAACCTTGACTGACTTCATGGACGATTTCAGTCCAGGACTATTACCTCTGGCATCCAAGGAGGCAATAATGGTGTCATAATCGACATCGAGAGTTTGGATCTTATTTACGGACGGAGCTTCAAATGTAAAAGGGCCCGGGCTCGGAATAGACTTGATCACGCCTTCGGGGGAAATCTTAAGGCAAGCCATCAGAATGTTTCCTTTAACAAACAATGAAGCAGAGTACAAAGCTTTGATTGCAGGGCTCAAATTGTCCCGGGCCCTTGACTCTAAAGTTATCGAAATCAAATATGATTCGCAGTTGGTAGTGAATCAGGTCTACAAAATTTTTGACACCAAAGAAGAACGTATGCAACAATACGTGGTAAAATTCTGGCTTTATTGGCACGATTCCGAGTACAATTGATGAACTCAGCGTTGGACACAAATGGTTACTATGAGGTGAATTTGACTAGTTTGTTCTGGGACTAGAGAAACGAAATAATCGATTATCTCGAGCATGGAAAGTTGCCCGAAAACCCCAAAGCATCAAGAGTGTTGCACGCCAAAGCTTCACGTTATAGCTTCAAAAAGGCCAATAGTACAGAAAATCCTTTCAGGGCCCATTGGCCCGGTGCTTAGGAGCATTAGAAGCTAACTATGTCATGAGAGAAGTCCATGAAGGGATATGCAACAAACGCTCAGGTGCAGATTCTTTGGTGCTGAAATTAGTTCGGGCAGGACATTATTGGCCCCTTATGGAACAAGATGCTAAAGACTTCGTACGAAAATATGATAAGTGCCAACACTACGCACCACTAGTACATCAACTGGCAGAACCCCTAAATTTGGTTTTGTCCTTGTGGCCGTTCACGAAGTGGGGAAAGAACATCGTCGAACCACTACCACCGGTTCCTGGAAAGGTAACGTTTCTTTTAATTTTGATTAACTATTTTTCTAAATGGGTGGAAGCAAGTCATTATCATAAGATCGGATAACGCGAAGTGGTTGACTTCCTGTTGGGAAAACATAATTTGCAGGTTTGGAATATCAAAAGAGATTGCATGCGACAATGGGTCGCGGTTTATCGGCGCAAAAGTTACAAAGTTCCTTGAATATTTGAAGATAAAGAGTATTACCTCTTCACCTTATCATTCAAGCGCAAATGGTCAAGCAGAGTCAACAAACAAAGCGATTATAAAAAATCTAAGAAAAGGTTGGAAGCAGCAAAAGGCAACTGGCCCGATGAATTACCTGGGGTTCTATGGGCCTACCAAACAACGACCAAGTGAAGCATGGGAGAAACCCCCTTTTCCCTTGTGTACGGCGCAAAAGCTTTGATACCGATGGAAGTAGGGTAATCAACCTTAAGGTATTTCCAGGAGAACAAAGAATCGAAAAACGAAGCAATGCTAATCAACTTGGAGCTGCTCGAGAAATGCAGGAACTTGGCGCATGTCAGAATGGCGGCTCAAAAGCAGAGAATGGAGCGATGTTATTAATCGAAGAGCCAACCTCCATTATTTCAAAGTAGGATACTTGGTCTTGATCAAGGTAACTCAAAACACCTCGGAACTCAAAGCGGGCAAGTTGGGACCAACATAGGAAGGTGATAATAGGCTAAATTCACGTAGTTTAACGTATATTTATACTCCAACTTAATGATGCTTCAATGTCTTAGGAATGTTAAATGATGTTAAAATGGCTCTAATTATGGATTTTATGTTACGCGGGAGCAAAGTGTTCTTATGAGGACCTAGGATGGTGTTTGGAGCCAAATTGAAGGAGAAAGGTCCCTTGGAGTTTCTAGCGTGTGAAAAGAAGCAAGAAAATTGCTAAGGGAGACTACTAGTCCACTAACGCGGCCATAGCACGTCCACTAGCGCGGCCGTGCTAGTCCAGGTGTTTGAGACAGAATAAAGTCCCATTAGCACGGACTTAGCGCGCCTAGTAGCATGACCGCGCTAGCCCAACGATCAGAGGCAGTACACTTAGCCATTAGCGCGGCCACGATAGTCCAGTTCGCACATGTTATTTTCAGGGGTAAAATTGGAAGCTTGGGACAATTCCACTTAACCTATATAAGGTTCAACTCGCCCAAAAGAGAGGATTATCAATGTTTAAAGTCTTATTCAAAGAAAGCAAAGGCAAGAGGCAAGGAGGACAACTGGGCATCAAATCTCATCTTTCTTCCTTGAGTTTTTACCATTATTGATGAATTCTTCTATTGTTGTTTTTAGCACAACTATGAGTAGCTAACTTATTTAGTCTAAGGTTTTGGTGGAACCTGTTGAGGATGAATATCTTGTTATATTAATATAGTTTTCTTGGTTTTAATCTCTATTTGTTCAACTAAGTTCTTGTTGTAGTTGATTAAAGGGCCCTCAATTAGCTGTTCATATTTAGTGTGTATCTACTCGGAAGAGAGTGCATATTTAGGTAGTTGTTGAACAACACCACTCCCAAAGTATAGAAGGGATCCATAACTGAGGGTTTAAAGGTTGGATTAGGGATAACGATACCTTGGTTTCAATCTAAAGTGAGCCATAATAAAAGATAGCTAGCGTAACTCGGGAGAGTGCGTCTAGTAAATTGTCGTAATTACTCGGGAGAGATTTACGATAACAAGAGTGCTCATGATTGATAGAGATAATTAGGCCAAACTATATGAAATATACAAGAAGGGATTCTATCAACAGGGGAAACCATAACCTTAGATCTTTCTCGCATTTGTTTACAACCCAACAATAGTTATATTCTAGTTTAATTAATTTCATTCAGTTTTAGTTAGTAGAAACACCAAAAGTTGATATTCATAATCTTTGGGAAGTTGATTATGAATAATCGAGTGATTCTAACAACGATAATTGATAGGTTAATTCCGTGTGGGATTCGACTCTGGGCGAAATCGTCACGACCCCAGTTCGCCCTCTGTGAACATGTCGTGATGGCACCTAGTCCCTATACTAGGTAATCCTAGCAATGCAGAATAATTAAGTAAAACCTGAACAATCTAAAGGAAGGACTGTACATAAATGCCACTTGGCATATACAACCCAGAATAATACGGAAGTCTACAATAATACGGAACCACATGCTAACAGAATATGATACGCTGCTCTAACTCCAGAATGTCTATACAACCGTAAGGAAAGATACACTTTTCACAAAAGCTGGAATAAGATAGAGACTCCTACTCTGCGGACGCGACAGTTGTACCTCGAAGTCTCTGCTGTATCTCTCAACCTCGGGGATAGGGCGCCTGAGTGGAGGTACCTGGATCTGCACATGAAAAACATGCACAGGAAAGGGCATGAGTACACCACAACGGTGCTCAGTAAGTGCCAAGCTAACCTCGTTCGGGTAGTGACGAGGAAGGTCAGGGCCCTACTGAGGTTAAACAATATTATAGGAATTTATAGTATGAAAACAGGCAGTAATAATGAGTACAACAGTGAAATAAGACAGGTCAAACAAGGCAATAACAAAAACACAAGAACAGAGTAAACACGGAATATGTACAGCTCGATAACAATGGTAACAATGAGGATCTCCCAGGATACCGTCCTGTAGTCCTTTTCTCAACTGTCCAATGGATCTCCCGGGATACCGTCCCGTAGTCCATCATATGTATATCCGAAGGATCTCTCGGGATACCGTCCCGTAGTCCAGCTATCAATGTGCAGGGGGATCTATCGGGAATCGAACCCGCAGTCCTAAAGTAAATATGCAGGGGGATCTATCGGGAATCTAACCCGCAGTCCCAAAGTAAATGTGCAGGGGGATCTATCGGGAATCTAACCCGCAGTCCCAAAGTAAATATGCAGGGGATCTATCAGGAATCTAACCTGCAGACCCATAGTAAATATGCAGGGGGATCTATCGAGAATCTAACCCGCAGTCCCAAAGTAAACAAACAAGGGGGGGGGGGGGGGGGGGGGGAGCTACCGGAATCCCACATCCGTAGTTCCAATGTAAATACGCAGCCACAACAAGAAGATATTCAGAAATAGAGTGCAAAAATACAAGGCAACAAGTAGTTCTAGCCTAAACTGCTCCACGTAGTACAATTAAAGCAACTTAAGCAAATAGGCAATTTAAGGCAACTAAGCATGCTTTTCTAAGCTAACATAGACTATAATTGCAAGTATAATAAAACAGGTAAGAAAGAAACTCAGTCGAAATATTTAAAGTAAAATCGGATTTTCAACAATTAGCACAAGCAAGCGGTCGTCATCTCACGTACAAGGCATTCAATTATCAAATATCACATGTAAGGGGAAAGGTCCCCCACACAAGGTTAGACAAATCACTTACCTCGAACCCGCTCAAAATCAACTCGAAACCACACGTTTGCCACGAGTATCCAACTCCAAATGACCCAAATCTATACAATTCAATTACATATCGTAAATAACATCTCAAGCAACTGATTCTACTATTTAATTCAAGGCTAAGGCGCGAAATTAGGTAAAATGACCAAAACGCTCCTCAGGCCAACATCTCGGAATCGGATAAATTTTTCATTTTCAGAACCCTCGTACTCTCACGAGTCTAACCATATAAAAATCTCTCAAATCGGAGGTCAATCACCCACTTAAACCCCATAGTTTGGTCTATGAAGTTTTACCCATTTTCCAAACAAAATCCGAAATTAGAAGAGGAATTTGTGATTAGATTAGCGGGATATAAGCAAAGAGGAGTTTAGAATCGTCAGCCAATCATTGCTTCTGAAAAACTCTCAAAATCTCTCTCAAATCCAAGCTCTCAAGCTTGAGTTTTGGTAACAATGGCTAACCCTCGGATTTTGAGATGTTTATACTGTCCAGTCATTTAATGCATCACGAACGCGGAAGTAGGCTCGCGTTCGCGAAGAAGAAAAAAGTGAAGGCTGGAAATTTCCCTTCGCGAACGGGAGGTGCATCACGCGAACGCGAAGGTCTGGCTTATGTAGCTACGCGAACGCGACGTCTGGTACGCGAACGCGAACGCGATGAAGAAAAATGGCGAGGTCCAGAAGTGACCCTACGCGAATGCGTGAGAGCTTACGCGAACGCGATGAAGAAGTAAGCTAGGCTTCGCGAGCTCGAAGAGGAAAATTCCAGGTGGTCTTCAACAAGGCATCACGATCGCAAGAGAATCTTCGCGATCGCGAAGAAGGATATCAGAAGCAGCAACTTCAGCAGTTCAAAATGGAAGAAAAATGATCCGTTGAGCATCCGAAACACACCCGAGGCCTCCGGGACCTCAACTAAACCTAAATACGTATTCCATAACATCATTAAAACTTTTAACCATCCTTAAACCACCTAAAACAACGTCGGAATCTCGAATTAAACAAGGATTTGAGCCTAAGAACTTCCAATTTCATCAAAACACGTTTTCGATAAAAACTTAACCAAAACACGTCCGAATGATCTGAAATTTTACACACACATCCCAAATGACATGACGGAACTACTACAACTTCCAGAATTCCGTTCCGACCCTCAGATCAAAATATCACTATCGGATCGGAACTTCAAAAATTCAAACTTCGGTATTTCAAGCCTAAATGAGCTACGGACTTCCAAAATACATTCCGAACATGCTCCCAACCCCGAAATCACCCAACGAATCTAACGGAACCGTCGAATTTCCATTCCGAGGCCGTCTTCACACTGCTCTGACTACGGGCAACTTTCCAACACTTAAGCTCTCATTTAGGGACTAAATGTCCCAAAACTCTCCGAAACTTAGAACCGAACGTCCCGACAATTCAATTTAGTAGAAATAGACTTGGGCAAAACAGTTAATAGGGGATCAGGGTGTTGATTATTTAGACAACCGGCCGGGTCATCACATCCTCCTACACTTAAAAATTCGTTCGTCCTCGAACGAGCATAAAGACATACCTGAATTAGTGAAAAGATGAGGGTATTTGCTGCGCATATCCTGCTCGGTCTCCCAGGTCGCCTCCTCGGCCGGCTGGCCCCGCCACTGAACCTTTACTGAATCAATGTTCTTCGATTTGTGCTTTCTGACCTGCCTGTCCTATATAGCTATAGGCTCCTCAACATATGATTGATCCTTGTTCAATTGGACTGAGCTGAAATCCAAGACATGAGACGGGTCACCGTGATACCTTCGGAGCATCGAAACATGAAATACTGGATGAACTCCTGCCAAGCTGGGAGGTAAGGCAAGCTCATAAGCAACCTCCCCAACACGCCTCAATATCTCAAAAGGGCTAATAAACCTTGGGCTCCATTTCCCTTTCTTCCCAAATCTCATAACGCCTTTCATAGGCGAAACCCGAAGCAGAACCCGCTCTCCGACCATATATGAAACATCACGAACCTTCCGGTCCGCGTAACTCTTCTGGCTGGACTGAGCTCTACGGAGTCTATCTTGCATCACCTTGACCTTCTCCAATGCATCCTGAACCAACTCTGTGCCCAATAGCCTGGCCTCACCCGGCTCAAACCAATCCACCGGAGATCTGCACCTCCTACCATATAAAGCCTCATACGACACCATCTGAATGCTGGACTGATAACTGTTGTTGTAAGCAAACTCCGCCAATGGCAAGAACTGATCCCAAGACCCTCCAAACTCAATCACACACGCACGGAGCATATCCTCAAGAATCTGAATAGTGCGCTCGGACTGTCCATCTGTCTGGGGGTGGAATGCTGTGCTCAACTCCATCCGAGTACCCAACTCCTGGTGAACGTCCCTCCAGAACTGTGATGTAAACTGAGTACCTCTGTCTGAAATAATAGATACTGGAATACCTTGGAGGCGAACAATCTCTCTGATATAAATCTCAGCCAACCTCTCCGATGAATATGTAGTTATTACTGGAATGAAATGGGCTGATTTGGTCAGCCGATCCACAATGACCCAAATAGCATCATGCTTCCTCAAGTCCGAGGTAGTCCAACCACAAAGTCCATAGTGATCCGCTCCCACTTCCACTCTGGAAGCTCAATCTGCTGAAGTAACCCTCCCGGTCTCTAATGCTCACATTTGACCTACTGACAGTTGAGGCACTTGGTTACAAACTCTGCTATATCCTTCTTCATTCTTCGCCACCAATAGTTGTGCCTCAAATCCTGATACATCTTCGCAGTACGCGGATGGATGGAATACCGCGAACTATGGGCCTCTGCTAAAATCAACTCCCGAAGCCCATCAACATTGGGCACACAAATCCAACCCTGCATCCTCAATACCCCGTCATCCCCAGTGTTCACATCTCTGGCATCACCGTGCTGAATCATGTCCTTGAGGACAAGTAAATGAGGATCATCGTAATACCGCTCCCTGATATGATCGAATAAGGAAGACCGAGAAACCACACAAGCTAATACCCGACAAGGCTCAGAAAGATCCAATCTCTCGAACTGACTGGCTAAGGACTGAACATCTAAGGCTAGAGGCCTCTCAGCTACAGGAAGGTATGCCAAACTCCCCAAACTCTCCGCCCGGCGACTCAAGGCGTCAGCCACCACATTGGCCTTCCCGGGATGGTATAATATAGTGATGTCATAGTCCTTTAGCAACTCTAACCATATACACTGGCGAAAATTTAGATACTTCTGCCTGAATATGTGCTGCAAACTCCGGTGATCACTATAAATCTCACAAGGCACACAATACAAATAATGGCGCCAGACCTTCAAGGCATGAATAATGGCAGCTAACTCAAGGTCATGGACAAGGTAATTTTTCTCATGTATCTTCAACTGTCTGGACGCGTAGGCAATCACCCTACCGTTCTGCATCAACACCGCTCTAAGGCCGACTCGCGAGGAATCACAATAAACTGTATAAGACCCTGAACCAGTAGGCAATATCAAGATTGGGGCTGTAGTCAAAGCTGGCTTGAGCTTCTGAAAGCTCGCCTCACACTCCTCTGTCCATTGAAATGGAGTACCCTTTTGGGTCAATCTAGTCATAGGGGCTGCAATCGATGAAAAATCCCTCCACAAAATGGCGGTAGTAATCTGCCAAGCCAAGGAAAATGCGAATCTCTGTAACTGAGGACGGCCTGGGCCAACTCTACACAGCCTCTACCTTCTTCGGATCCACCCGGATGCCCTCACTCGATACTACGTGGCCCAAGAATGCCACAGAATTCGACCAAAACTCACATTTTGAGAACTTTGCATACAACTTCTTTTCTCTCTCAGGGTCTGAAGCACTATCCTCAGGTGCTGCTCATGATCTTCCCGACTCCGGGAGTAAACAAGAATATCATCTATGAAAACAATGATGAACGAGTTGAGATATGGCCTGAACACACTTTGCATGAAATGCATAAATGCTGTTGGGGCATTAGTCAGCCCAAATGACATAACTAGAAACTCGTAATGGCCATACCGAGTCCTGAAGGCAATCTTCGGGATATCAAGCTCCCGAATCTTCAACTGATGGTAACCTAAGCGCAAATCAATCTTAGAAAATACCTGTGCACCCTGAAGCTGGTCAAATAGGTCATCAATGCGAGGCAAGGGATAACGGTTCTTCACTGTAACCTTGTTCAACTGGCGATAATCAATACACATGCGCATAACCATCCTTTTTCTTCACAAACAAGATATGAGCACCCCAAGGTGAAACACTGGGTCGAATAAAACCCTTATCAAGAAATTCTTGTAACTGATCCTTCAACTCCTTCAGCATAGGAGGAGCCATACGGTAAGGAGGAACGGAAATGGGCTGAGTGCCCGACAACAAATCAATGCCAAAATCAATGTCTCTATCGGGCAGCATGCCCGGAAGATCAGCTGGAAGCACATCGGGATAATCCCGTACCACTGGGACTGAATCAACATAAGGGGTATCAACACTGACATCTCTCACATAAGCCAAATACGCGGCACACCCCTTCTCAACCATACGCTAAGCTCTAAGAAAAGAGATAACTCTACTGGGAGTGTGATATAAGGTACCACTCCACTCAACACGCGGAATACCTGGCATAGCCAGCGTCACGGTCTTGGCGTGACAATCAAGAATAACATAACGGGGCGACAACCAGTCCATGCCCAAGATAATATCAAAATTCACCATATTGAGTAACAATAAATCCGCACTGGTCTCAAAACCACGAATAGTAACCAAATACGACCGATAAATGCGGTCCACAACAAGATAATCTCCCACAGGAGTAGAAACATAAACAGGAAAACTCAAGGAAATCCCGAGGTACACTCAAATGCAGAGCAAAAATAAAAAGGCACATAAGGATAAGCGGAGCCTAGATCGAATAGAATCGGTTCACCTCTATAAACAACCATGACGATACCTGTGATGACAGAATCGGAGGCAACAACCTCGGCAAGGGTAGGTGGGGTAACAACTGGGGCTGTAACCATAGCCTGAGAGCTCTGTTGAGCACGCTGTGGCTGAAAAGTCTGTGAAGATGCACCCCTACCAAGTCTGGGGCAGTCTCTAACCATATGGAGGGTGTCACCATACTCAAAGAAACCTCGTGGCCGACGTGGGGGTGGAAACTGTGCAGTACGGGTACTCTGAGACCCTTGAACACCTGAAACCCGGTGTAAAGTCTGAGATGCAAGCTAAGCTGGCTGGCCCACAAAACCTCTACCATGTCGTACTCTTCCTTCAAAATAAGGGCCAACGGGTCTCCCCAATCTACGAGGTCTACTCACTCCTCTGTACTCTCCCTCCTTACCTCGTCTGTCCTCTCTCTCATGGACCCACATGTCCCCTACTCGACGAGGGGTCCTCACCACCCGCTGAACTGGGACCACATGCTATGTCGCCATGGCACCTGGAACCTGACCAATGGGAACTCGCTGCTCTGGAGTGGCGGCGGCGGGAGTCTGGGTCCCTCCCCCGATCTGTGAAGTAATCGGTACAACCCAAATCAATCCCGCCTGAATCAATGTACCAAACATGCTCAGGAAAATAGGAATTATGCCAAAGTCTCTTGAAGGGCTGGAGTAGTAGTAGCTGTAGGCGTGTCAGGTGTCTGGACTTCGGCTGGATCTAATGGTGGTACCTCGGCGGCAGCTCGCGCAGGTGCTCTCGCTGCACCACGTGCGCGTCCCCAGCCTCTACCTCGGCCCCGGCCTCTGACGGCTGCGGTAGGGGGCGCAGGTGCCTGATCATCCCGAGTAGCACGTGTTCTCACCATCTGTGAGAGAGTAGAAGACAGAGGTTTATAATTTATGTCAAAAAAAATATCGCACGACAAGGAAATCAAATGAAGTGAAGATTTTTCCTAAACAGTTACATAGCCTCTCGTAGATAAGTACAAACGTCTCCGTCCAGATCAGCGAGACTCTAATAAACCGGCCTGTGTTCCGTGACTCCTATGAACCTAGAGCTCTGATACCAACTTGTCACGACCCCAGTTCGCCCTCCGTGAACATGTCGTGATGGCACCTATTCCCTATAACTAGGTAAGCCTAGCAATGCAGAATAATTAAGTAAAAACTGAACAATCTAAAAGAAGGACTGTACATAAATGCCACTTGGCATATACAACCCAGAATAATACGGAAGTCTATAATATCACCCCAAAACCCGAAAACTCACGGGAACCACAGGCTAACAGAATATGATACACTGCTCTAACTCCAGAATGTCTATACAACTGTAAGGAAGGACAAACTTTTCACAAAAGCTGGAATAAGATAGAGAATCCAGGTGTGCGGACGCGACAGATGTACCTCGAAGTCTCTGCTTATCTCTCAACCTCGGGAATAGGGCGCCTGAGTGGAGGTACCTGGATCTGCACATGAAAAACATGCGCAGGAAATGGCATGAGCATACCACAGCGGTACTCAATAAGTGCCAGGCCTAACCTCGGTCGGGTAGTGACGAGGAAGGTCAGGGCCCTACTGAGGTTAAACAATATAATAGGAATTTATAGTATGAAAACAGGCAGTAATAATGAGTACAACAGTGAAATAAGACAGGTCAAACAAGGCAATAACAAAAACAAAAGAACAGAGTAAACACGGAATATGTACAACTCAATGACAATGGTAACAATGAGGATCTCCCAGGATACCGTCCTGTAGTCCTTTTCTCAACTGTCCAATGGATCTCCCGGGATACCGTCCCGTAGTCCATCATATGTATATCCGAAGGATCTCCCAGGATACCGTCCCTTAGTCCATCATATGTATATCCGAAGGATCTCCCGAGATACCATCCCGTAGTCCATCATATGTATATCCGAAGGATCTCCCGGGATACTGTCCTGTAGTCCAGCTATCAATGTGCAGGGGGATCTATCAGGAATCGAACCCAAGTAAATATGTAGGGGGATCTATCGGGAATCTAACTCGCAGCCCCAAAGTAAATATGCAAGGGGATCTATCGGGAATCTAACCCGCAGTCCCAAAGTAAATATGCAGGGGGATCTATCGGGAATCTAACCCGCAGTCCCAAAGTAAATATGCAGAGGGATCTATTGGGAATCTAACCCGCAGTCCCAAAGTAAACAAACAAGGGAGGGAGCTACCGAAATCCCACATCCGTAGTCCCAATGTAAATACGCAGTCACAACAAGAAGATATTCAGAAATAGAGTGCAAAAATACAAGGCAACAAGTAGTTATAGCCTAACCTTCTCCACATAGCAACTTAAGCAAATAGGCAATTTAGGGCACCTAGGCATGCTTTTCTAAGCTAACATAGACTATAATTGCAAGTAGAATAAAATAGGTAAGAAAGAAACTCAGTCTAAATATTTTAAAGTAGAACCAGATTTTCAACAATTAGCACAAGCACGCGCTCGTCACCTCATGTACAAGGCATTCAATTACCAAATATCACACCTAAGGGGAAAGGTCCCCCACACAAGGTTAGACAAGCCACTTACCTCGAACCGGCTCAAAATCAACTCGAAACCACACGTTTGCCACGAGTATCTGACTCCAAATGGCCCAAATCTATACAATTCAATTACATATCGTAAATAACATCTCAAGCAACTGATTCTACTATTTAATTCAAGGCTAAAGCGCGAAATTAGGTAAAATTACCAAAACACCCCTCAGGCCAACATCTCTAAATCGGAAAAATTTTACATTTTCAGAACCCTCGTACTCTCACGAGTCTAACCATATAAAAATCTCTCAAATCGGAGGTCAATCACCCACTCAACCCCATAGTTTGGTCTATGAAGTTTTACCCATTTTCCATACAAAAATCTGAAATTAGAAGAGGAATTCGTGATTAGATTAGCGGGCTATAAGCAAAAAGGAGTTTAGAATCGTTACCCAATCGTTGCCTCTTAAAAACCCTCGAAATATCTCTCAAATCCGAGCTCTCAAGCTTGAGTTTTGGTAAAAAAGACTAACCCTTGGATTTTGAGATGTTTATACTGTCTAGTCATTTAATGCATCGCGAACGCGGAAGTAGGCTCGCGTTCGCGAAGAAGAAAAAAGAGAAGGCTGGAAATTGCCCTTCGTGAACGCGAAGTGCATCATGCGAACGCAAAGGTCTGGCTGATGAAGCTACGCGAACGCGACGTCTGGAACGCGAACGCGATGAAGAAAAATGGCGAGGTCAAGAACTGACCCTACGCGAAAGCGTGAGAGCTTACGCGAACGCGATGAAGAAGTAAGCTGCGCTTCGCGAACGCAGGAGGGATCATGCAAACGCGAAGAGGAAAATTCCAGGTGGTCTTCAACAAGGCATCGCGATCGCGAGAGAATCTTCGCGATCGCGAAGAAGGATATCAGAAGCAACAACTTCAGCAGTTTAAAATGGAAGAAAAATGATCCGTTGAGCATCTGAAACACACCCGAGGCCCCGAGACCTCAACCAAACCTACGGACGTATCTCATAACATCATTCAAACTTGTACCAATCCTTAAACCACCTAAAACAACGTCGGAATCTTGAATTAAACAAGGATTTGAGCCTAAGAACTTCCAATTTCATCAAAACACGTTTTCAATAAAAAACCTAACTAAAACACGTCAGAATGACCTGAAATATTGCACACACATCCCAAATGACATGAGGGAACTACTGCAACTTCCGGAATTCCATTCCGACCCTCGGATCAAAATCTCACTATCAGACCGGAACTTCAAAAATTCAAACTTCGGCATTTCAAGCCTAAATGAGCTACAGACTTCCAAAATACATTCCGAACACGCTCCCAACCCCGAAATCATCCAACGGAGCTAACGGAACCGTCGAATTTCCATTCCAAGACCGTCTTCACACTGCTACGACTACGGGCAACTTTCCAACACTTAAGCTCCCATTTAGGGACTAAATGTCCCAAAACTCTCCGAAACTCAGAACCGAACGTCCCGGCAATTCAATTTAGCAGAAATAGACTTGGGGAAAACAGTTAAAAGGGGATTGGGGAGTTGATTCTTAAGACGACCGGCGAGGTCGTCAAAGAAATACTCAGATTATATTTGCAACGTCCGTTTAGTCTTTTTATAAGACATAGTTGGGCGTGTTAAGAAGGCCCTTACCAAGTTTCATCTATCACTGGGAAAGGATCGTACGAGTTGGAGAACCAGAACGGAGACAAGTTTCCCAACAACTGGAATGTGGCTTATCTCAAAAGATGTTACTGCTGACAAACTACAGTCAAACAGAAAGTATGTGCTGCACTCTTTTTCCCTTTGTTCAGTTGTTGTCCCAATTGGGTTTTTCTGGCAAGGTTTTTAACAAGGCAGTGGCGAAAATCATACTATGAAGACAACAATGATAAGACCTTTCATTACAAGGCAAATAAACAAGTTTTCACTCGGGGACGATTAGATAATCTTTACTTCGATAGGAAATTCCCATTGGGAAGTTAAGTTTGTTACCGAACGTAGGTTACCCGACCGTCCATGAGCACAAACTACTAGAGTACTGTTAGGTATTCTTTCGCTCGATAGCATGGGTTCCTAAGGGGAAACAAGATATGTTGCCGAGTGAAGGATTACCTAGCAATTCATTGGTAGTATTTGAAGATACAAGACTTCCCATGTTCCAATTCGTATTCTTCACATTCGAACACTGGGGGGAATGATATGGATTACGACAACACTGAATTCCACGTCAAGATGGGAACGAAAATTCAGGAACAAAATATATCATTGGGACGGGGGACTGCGCAGCCAATCCCGTAGAAACAAGTTGTACAAAATAGCCACAAGTCACGACAACTTATTTTATGCATAGAAAAATTCTTATGTACTTTTTAAAATAGAAGGAACTAAATGAAATAAAATCTTTTTATTTTTATCTTGTTTCTAGTCTAAACAATGAGTTAATTTTGCCATTTGAAAGTTAAAGAAGTACTTCAATCTTAGTGCCGTAATGAGCAGGAGATATCCTCTTCAAGATCACCGTAAACATAAGAGGGACCTCTCTTATAAAAACCCTCACATTAAATGGTTGGCTCCGGAAGAACCAGTGCCCGGAATCTAGAACGCCATCAGAAAAAAATACAACAGAAGCTGCATACGAAAAAGACACAAAAAAACAAAACTTGCACAAATACTCATGGAAACCCTCACGAAAAAGGGATAATACTCGGAACCAAAATTCCTCGAAGGAAAGGCATTCTATATTACACATAATAAAGCGCGAACAGATTTTCAACATGTACAGAATACTTGCAAGTATGAAAGTTAAAGACTTGCATGAACATTCAAACGAAAGTAAGACTCAAAGGATACCTGAGCAAAAAATATATTTTTATTTACAAAGACGCAACAAAAGGATAAAGGTACAAAATAGAAAAATAAGGAAAAGCTAAACTGCAGCGTCTCCGAAATCAGGAAAAAGAGAAGTATCTGCATCCCCGGGAGTAGTAGTGTTACATCTCGTGTTTTTGTACGTTAAAATTTTGTTTTCAGTTAATCGACGTAGATTCGGGGATGAGATTATCTTGAGGTTAACGTATTTACGCTATTTATACAAGAGATAAGTAAGTGTCATGAAGGATAAAAGGTACACGAATGAAATAAAACGAGTTTCGTTGAAGGTTGCCGATTGGGGATAAAATACGGGTCGGGCGATAATACCCGATAATTATGGACTAGTACCATACAAGGTACCATATGATCACGATAGTATGATATCTAAAGTATATTAAAAATAAGTATTATTTTAAGTAGTTGGGACAATTCTTAATTATGCAGAAAAATTGGTTAATTATCGGGTAACGAGACACTACCTAATTACCTAATAAATAAATAAAGATTAAAGTTCCCTCTCCCACCCCACGTGGCAACAAGCCACTAAAAAATAGATGACTCTTGGTCACATTAGATTAGGTGGCAACCTAATTTCAAGACAAGCCATGTGATTAGAAAAGCTACAAGTCTTTTAATGCCAAAAATTCTTATCTTCCAACATTTAGGGAAAGAATAAAAAAACTTTATCTTCCAACATTGTGAAAAAATAGAGAGGGCTCTACATAAGGCAATCTAAAAGCTACAATCAGGAGTGAATGTTAGCAAATCTTATAAGTTTTCAACGTGACTACAACCAAAAAGACCAAGTTTTTCAGCGATGGTTGTGATTGTTATTTACACCATTAATGCCCTCACAACTAGTTATGTACAACCTTACTTTGGATTGATAGTGAACCACAAGAGCAATAGTAAGCATAACATTCACAGATATAAGGTAATCCAAGAGATATGGTTAATGAGCAAGAATGGTAGTAAGCACACATGTTCCAGCACCAGTTGCAATGCATGTAAACCAGTCTAGTGAGCCACCAGTGAGATATCGGTGCATATGCACACATACATTTGAAACATTTATATTACCAAATGTGGTGCTATTTCGGGTAAGACTTTGTCTGACAACACAGCATGGTAACTGATCAAGTACGGTGCAATCTTTGTCAAGAACATATTTTTCCTATTCTGGTCTTCCGTCATGTGTTTTGTCACGAATGTCGTGTGTTAGAGGAATTGTTCCGAAAAACCGGCTCAGGTATGTTAAGGCTAAACTCTTCCTTCATTTTGGCATGTTCACGTAATTACATGTGTTTGATAACGAGATATAAAGAGAAATTCATATTCCGGAATTCATGTATATATTCCTAGTCTCGTAAGTTACCATATTTTCCTTATCAAAACTTCATATTCAATTGAGTATTGTCTTCTTTCTGTCAAGAGAGCAAAGAGAGCAGAGAATCTATATATACGATATTACATTATTTTCATTACCATCGAGCTATAATCGATGGGCAGGCCCCTATTGGGAAACCTCGTATCAGATGGTAAGTTATATATCGAACCTACTGTGGCCGAGCGCCTATGAGAGAGCCCAGTTGGTCGAGATACAGAGCCTAGTATGGCCGAGCGCCTATGAGTGAGCCTACTACGACAGAGCAGTTATATATATATATATATAATATATATATATATATATATATATATATATATATATATATATATATAGTTGTCCGAGCCTTATAGGGCCGGACAACTATTTTACTTATTATATTGATAGAATTGAGTCAATATCAGCAGGTAAGCATATCACCATATTATCTTTGACTTCCAGCTACCTGCAGTTATTATATTATCATTTCAGTTTCAACTTTTGTATATTGCCTTACATACTCGGTATATTATTTCGTACTGACGTCCCTTTTGCCTGGGGAAACTGCGTTTCATGCCCGCAGGTCCTGATAGACAGGTCGAGAGCCCTGAAAGTAGGCTATCAGCTCACCGGAAGATGTTGGTGCGCTCCATTTGCTCCGGAGTTGGTTAATTGGTCAGTATAATTAGGACATGTATTGATTGGTATGGCGGGGCTCAGTCCCGACCTTTATGATACTTATGTACTCTTAGAGGCTTGTAGACAGATGTCATGTATACGAATACTTGTATGGGCTTGTCGGCCTATGTTTAGAGTTTATAAATGATTAAGTTGGCCTATTAGGCCCGTATGTCACGAGTATCTGATGAAGTAATAAGAAAGATACGTTATGTTGGTACTTGGTTGAGTAAGGTACCGGGTGCCCGTCGCGGCCCATCAGTTTGGGTCGTGACAAGTAGATGGTTCCACCGATAGCTCAACGTTTTCCCCAGCTTGGTCTTCGGCAACATTGCCTTCTGATCCCTCTTCAGTTTTTGAAAACTCGGAACTAGAATCAGAAGAATCTGGAATGTCAAATTGCTCTTGGAGTCTATTTTTTTGCAGTCAACTCAATCTCTCGGGACTTATCAATTTCGGCATCAATGTCAATGATATCAGTCCTAGCCTCTTCCAAGGTTTTTCTTCTTATGCTATACATAGAATAATTTTTTTCAACAATGCCGGAAGCCGCTCGACGCTTGAGTTATTCTTTGAGTTGAGTAACTTCGGCGGAAAGGTTTTCCTGGGCGGACCTAGCAGATTTGAGACTAACGTCCAGCTCACGGACAATTGAACTAAAGAGCCTATTATGTTCTATAGTTTTCATGTTCTTCTTTTCTAGTAGGTCATGTTTTGCCACTACATCAGCAAGCTCTTTACTTTTGGAGTTTAAGGCTGCCTCCAAGTTAATCACTCTTTCAGCAGAGTAGCCTCACGATCGCTTGCAGCAAGAACGACGTTCTGGACTTCTTCCCATTTTGCCTTGGCTTCATCGAATCTAACCCTCAGCGACTCATCCTCTTAGCTAAGGGCTACCACTTCTTGATCTCTTTGCTGAAAACAGGCCTAAAAAACAACAGCCTCGGTAGCCTTGGTTTCCAGTTCCGAGAGGCGGAGAGTAGTCTGGTCTAGTTCCGCCAAAATCTTCTCTTGTTCAAAAGTAAGTTCTTACTTTTCATAAATCAACCTTTGCAGTCCCTCAGAAGAAAGAAAGTTGGCCTACAAAACAAGAAGAGGTAAAACTTTAGAGTAAATTTGTTCAAAAGTAGAAGAAATAACAAAAGAAGAAAGGAATGTACCGCTGCGTCGTTGTGCAAAGCATTGTTCAACAAACACTCCCCCGAGAGTATCTGAATTTTCTCCAAGTCTTTTTCTGAAGCCAAGGCTTTAGATAGTAAGAAATCTCCACCAACATCGAAAGCAAGTTGCAGCCGGTGGAGACCGAAAGGGTAACACTCCTCCTCCTTTGTGGATCTTCAGAGGGGGCAACATAATTTTGCCTAAAATTCCCATGAACTGGGGACTACGGAGGAGGAACACCTTCTTCATGGTCAGGTGAGGCCGATGGAGTTTATGTAGCAATTGCTGGTGGAGGAATGGATGAATATGGAAATAATGTAGCAGTTGCTGGTGGTGGTGAAGGTGGAGATGAAGCCGATGGAATTGAAGAGTGAGAAGCAACTACATCAAAAGCAGTGCTGGTTGTTTGATGCTCGCCAGCCAAAGACGACAATTGGGCCTGGAAGCGGGAGTTAGCATATTCAACTAAATCAGATTCTCCCCAAAGTGTTGAGACATCATCTTCAGCTGTTGCAATTGTCTCAACAGGCCGAGCATCATGTTGAGATGATGAGGATCGTATCCTTCTATGTAAAGAATCTCCCTTATCACTAGCTTCTTCATCATCATCGATCATCACAGTGTCTATGACCGGCACGAAAAGAGGACCAGTCACCATCGCCACCAAAGATGACTCGAGGGCATCAAATTTTGCACTCTTATTCTTTTCTCTGGCCGCAGAGGAATGTCTTCTCTTTGGTTGCTTGTTCTCTGGACGGGGACTCCGTGAAGAAATGTTGCTCCCGAAGCAGTCCTGGAGATGCCTGTTCGAGTAAGTGCCTCCCGAAGCAGCCTCGCCGCATCAACATGGTCAGCCTAAACATCCTCCTCGGGGACATCAACTGAGCCTGCATGTAGACCTTATTTCATGAACAAGTCAATAAGGATTCAACCGAGTTCTTCATATACAAAAAATAAAAATAAGGTAAATTAAAGTTACCATGATTTTTGGCCTTCTATCCGTATTTAAGGAACAACTCTTTCCACAAACGGGTTTCGGGCGTTGTGATGTCCAAGATCTTTTGAACCCACCAGTCCAAGCCTTATATCACTGGTGGTATCCATCGAGTCGCTGTAACAAACGAAGGTTGAAGAATCAAATACGAGCATGAAATAATATTTAGTAGGAAATAGTTTATTAAAGGGAACTTGCGAGAGCGTTTCCAAGCAACTGGAAAGGATGAAGTCGTTTTTGGAATAATGTCACTGGTGGCTACTGCAATGAACCATCCTATCCACCCACGGTCGTTGTCGTCATCCATGCTAGATAGTAAATCATGGTGGCCACGCTTGCAAAGGTTTGTCATTCCCCTGCGGAAGATTTTGGGGGAATAGTGAGTCATCATATGAACTAGGTTTATCCCCTCTCCAGTTTCTTGGCACAAACGCCACAGGCAGGCAATTGTCCTCCACACTGAAGGACTTACCTGTGCCAAGCACACCTGATAGCGAAGACAAAACTCCGCAATTGCGGAATCAAGCTCTCTGCTCAAAGAAAATGCACCCAAAGTAAAGGGATACGTGAAGAAATATGTAAAACTTTCATGGGAAGGTTCACTCTTTTCGATAAATCATGAGCAATAATATCTAACTCAGGGCAACGACAGTTTTCCTTCACATCAAGAATACTGGAAGGGCGAATGGAAGAAGGGTATTTACTAACAACTCATGTACGAGGGTTAGTAGCAGGAAATTTCTCTTCAAAATCCTTCGAAGTATTAATCCTTCTTGGGGTGATGGTACCCACTGTTGGAGGAACATAATCCTCGATTTTGTTCTTGCCCTTCAAAGAACTAGCACGTTGGAAATTTCTGGTTTGAAGAAGATGAGAGAAAAATTGGGAAATAAATATGCAAGTTAAAAGTTTGAGAATTTATGAAGTACATAAGAGGATGATGATGCGTTTGAGTAAAATTTTGGCGGCTAAATTCATGGTTATGATTACCTTGATAATCGGCATAAGCTGTGCTGAATCGTGGAATGATGCGTGTTCGGGGCATTAAATGCGGAGAGACATGCGTCTAATCAACTGACAGAAAACTTTCAAAAGTAGTTACAATAATTCCCGCCAAAAAGGTGCTTTCTACCAACTTTTCGGTAACTCAAAATTGTGTCACCAGAAAGCAGGGGGACTATCTGTATAGGAATACGACATGATATGTGGCTCGCTTAAAGGAAGGACATGTGGAACACAAGATGGGGATGACCACCGAACATAGCTATTTCGCTTGTCACCGGGAGGAATAATGATCATAAAAGGAGTATTAAATACTTTGCGCCCGGTAACATCTAAAACAAAATATTTTGGAGCATTAAGGACGATGGCCCGTTACAAGAAATTTGGCATTTATGTTTAACGTTATATCTTCATCAGTGACCCTCATAATTGATATTGCATAAGTGTATGATCCTAAGACCTCCTTTCCTAGACGTAGTTATAAATAGTGAGCTCTGTTATCATTATAAGAGCACGAGTTTTCTGGCTAATTACACTACTAACTATACAATATTTTAATATAATTTTTCTTCCTCGCTTTTGATCTTATCATTGTCGTGCCCGGAAACTCTGTTCCCGGACTCATTAGCTCCGCAGTTCCATCTACATTCTAACGCTAAGTATTTTATATTTCATCAGTTATTTCACAACTTTTTAGATCAAATTAATTCACTTGTCTAAAAACCACGAACAAATTTAATTATACCGTTTTTCGGGTAAACAACCTCTCATACGGTATCGGCCTGGGAAGTTATGATTGCTGAGGAAACTGAGAATCTTGGTAAATTTAATTATCTGTCATATTTCTCTTTTACACGCCCCTTATAAAAATATTAAATATGAAAGATTTTTTTTGACTGTTTTATTCTTATTTATGTCTTAAAATATAATCTATTTTTATTTAATATTTACTCATAATTGAGGTATTTGTATTCTTCAAGAGCAATTAATATTAAAGATTAAATAGGAAAAAAAAAATCTAGTCTTGAACTTCTAAAATGACAAATAATTTGAGACAACTATTTTTGAAAATCACGACAGATAATTTGAGATGGAGGGAGTACAAACGAAGATATATATATAAAGATAAATATTCCATGTCCAACAGTTTAATTAAGTTTAAAAAAAAAAATTAAATATCACTCAGTTCTAACTGGTATTAAATGTCATGAATTAGAGTCTCACTGATTTTTAGCTTCCAATAACGAAAACACGTGTTTAGCCTAAGAAAAAGAATTAGCTTTGCACGTTAGGAGGCATGTTGTTCATGATATCAAAATAAATAAAAATGTTCCTCCTTTTGGCGCTAATAATATAAGTTTTTAGTCTTTTAGACGACGTAATCACATAATTCAGTTATATAAATGTGATGAAAAAACAATTTATACCAAGCAGTATATCAACTATTTAATTGAGGTGTTCGGTTTATTTAATAGTTTAAACATTTAGATACAAAATAAAATAAAATCACATATCCAAGCAATTATTTTTTATTTAGTATCGTACTTGTGGATACAATTGAAACAAATGAATCATGATTAGCCCGGATGACACAGTATAAAAATGTGATTTCTTCCTATCAGCACACCTCGATTACGTACGTTTATGGAATACATGTTATCTTTCACCGGTAAATGTATCGAGTAATATTATCTGAGGTTAGAGTTGATAGAAAAAAATTACCTAATATTTGTATCGAAACCTCATAATTCTCAACTCACTTCATTAACTACTAGAACAACATCCTTGACCACGCCAAGTAATTAATTATCTAGACTTCTAAATTGATTTTCGTAGATCTATCGTTTTAAACGAAAATTACACTACACTACAATGTCTCAAGCATGGGTAACATTTCATTCACTATAAATAATTAACTATCAATTGCATGTTTAGAAGGCGTAGAGATAAATTTCACAAAATAATAGTTTTAGTTAAACAAGGGATATAGAACGTAAAAAACTCGCATAGTAGAATTAATAATATATAAAAAGCCTCGTGATGTAATTTTACATATTTCGAGCTTTCTTACTTTTAATTGCATTTGACTTTACTGTCGATATGATTAATAAATACCCATTAAAGAGCATTAATCTAAGGTAGCTATGGGGTTAAGTGCGAGTGGAACTGCTACCAAATTCCAGCTCTTTAATTCATCTGGTCTAACATATTTGGGCATTTGGCACTTGACGTTTAGTTCACTAACATTTTAGAATATATATTATCATCTTTTAATAAAAGGAGAAAGGGAGCCTTAAAATACCCAAAGAAATTATCTTCATGTTATTTATAGATCACGGTTCGCGAAATCAGCGACGAGCCAGGATATATTACTACTTATTTATACTCATAAGCGTAAAAATACTTTGTGCGTCGAGTTGTTATTTTTTTCCACTTTTTAATGAGGAGAATTGCAGCTTGTCTTTCAAACAGATTGCGAGTGACATAAGATATCTAGGAAGGAACTATATATTATTTCTTGTTAAAAATCTTATTTAATTTTGTTAATGTTTAAAAATAAATATCTATTTCTAATTTAACGCTATAAGCTTCTACCAAGCTGATTTGACTAGTGAAATGAGATATTTGGGGTGTATTATATTATATGTGTGATAAGTTAACCCTATTATCTATTCATGCGCTTCTAATTACAAAAGTTTGTGATAAATAATACTTCTAGTTTATTTCTAAATATCTTTTTCTCTTCTAAAAAAAAATAAAAAGGATCAATATATCAATTCACTCCATAACATAAAACCGTCATGCTCCATCAAAGGGATGAACTGCCAAGACTAAATGCTCAACCTACAGGCGACAAAAGTTCTAAGCAAATAATAATCACTTTCATCATACCTATATAGATTGATCAGAATATTAAGTTATATGCATCGATAGTAAATGTTAAGGGCACATGTTATCTTATTTTTCAAGGGCAGATCACTTTTAGTCCGCTGTCGAAATTATTTATATTTGGTAATCGCAAATATATATATATATATATATATATATATATATATATATATATATATATATATATATATATATATATATATATATATATATATATATATATATATATATATATATATATATATATATATATATATATATATATATATATATATATATATATATATATATATATATATATAAATTTTCAGTTATTATTTTAAGAGCTTTTTCAAGATACATGACGAGCTGTTATGAGCAGTTATTAACTAAGGTAAGCCAACTTAACCTGAATACTATAAAAGTAGTACTTATAATATTAAAATCCGATAAAAGCCTATTCATAAGCCATGAAACTATATATTCATGTTCTATTAAATTTCAAATTGCAACTGCTTTACAACTAAAACCCAACTTCAATTAAAAAAAAAGAAAAAAGAAAAAAAAGGTTTTCAAAAGTACCCAAGCTATTTTACCTTCTCTTATTCTTACTTCCAAGCAACAAGCAGAAATAAAACAAAATCCTAAACAAAAGCCCCCATGCAATAGTCACCCAAAGGCAATTCCACTTGCTCAATTGTGTAACCCCTTGTTGCACCAGTATATCTGATCCAGTAGTCACACATGTTGAACTTGTAATCCTCATATTCAATGTACTGCTAATACTGCTCAACAACTTCTCCTTCAACGAATTCGGAACAGCCCCAAGTGGACTGTTATCGAACATTTGAATCCCACGAACGAAGCATTTCGTGGGATCTTCAAATTCGTTCTGTAACACAGCCTCATACGGGTATTTCACTAGCGAAATATAATGGAACCAGATCCAGTAAGACGGGATTCTATCACGATTCATGAAAAATCCACTAAACAGTAGGAAGTAAGCAAGAATCGCTACCACGATCGTGTATCCGAGCATAACATGAGGTACGACACCAGAAAGGAACGTAACGAATGAATTCCCTGCCCAAAACGAAGCCAATATGACACCGAAATAGAACAAAAAGCTAGAAAATCCACCATCTAAGCCAACAGCCCAGAATGTCACGGCCGCGAATGACAAAGCGAGGAATATCAACGCTGGTATCGATGTCAAAGCATGAGAAAGACAATAAGATGATCTTCTATAAGCATTATAAGCCGTTTCCCTCATGAATATGTACCTTTCTTGAATAAAAACGGGCAATGCATCCGCACATGTATAGTATGTTGTTGACATCGCGAACGCGAAGAATCCAAGCCGTTCTTGTACACCTTTAGGTGAACTGTCAAGTCGCCAAAACATAGTAGCTAGTATAAAACCCGTAATCATAACCGCACCAAATCGAACAGCAAAAATCTCGGGCGTACGCCACGAGTTAGTGAACGATCGCTTTGAAAGTACAGCAATTTCAGTCCATGTTGGATTTGCAAAAGTTGGAACCATAGAAGTAGGACTAGTAGCAACATGTGTTGAACCAGGAACCAATTTCCCTCTAGAAATACTAGCACTTATCGCTTCTTTTAACGATAAGCGATTTCTGTTTCTACCTGTTGTTTCAGTATTCTGATTTGTACTACTAATCCTTCTAGTGTGTTGCCATGTTTTGTTGAAATCGACTAAACCTTTTGTCCTACCTGAGCCTTCGAGTTCGCGAATTAAATCAAGCGCGAACTCTGTAGGGTTCTCATTTTCAGGTATCTGATTCCCAAAATCAGCAAAAAATTGTGGCAAATTCATCGGTGAGCCGCTGTAAACAGTTTGTCCACGTGATAGGAAAATCAACCGGTCAAGTAAACCGAGAATTCTGTAACTCGGCTGATGTATTGACATAATTACAATACTGCCACTCTGCGCGATTCGTTGAAGTACTTTAATCACCATAAAAGCACTGGTGGAATCGAGACCCGAAGTTGGCTCGTCGAGAAAGAGGATAATCGGGTCGTGGATTATGTCAATTCCGATTGAAACGCGCCGCCGTTCACCGCCGGAGACACCACGGTGACCTTCATCGCCGATTATAGTTTTCGCGGCGTTTCGGAGCCCTAATTGATCGATTAAAGCTTGAACTCTGGATTTTTTCTTGGATTTTGATAGACTCCGTGGAAGCCTAAACTCAGCTGCGAACATTAACGTTTCTTCTACTGTAAGCATTGGGTAAAGGAGATCGTCTTGCATTACGTAAGCCGATATGACTTTGAGTAATTTCGAATGCAGCGGCTCGCCGTTCAGTGTTACTGTCCCTTTCAAGCTATCTTTCGCAATACGATTCGCCAACGCATCAATGAGTGTCGATTTTCCCGAACCAGACGCGCCGAAAACCGCGAGTAGCTCTCCGTCACGCGCCTCTCCACAGATGTCATTCAAAAGCACCTTTGTTCTCGTGGACGGAATTTCCTCAGCGGGGCTGCGGCTACTCCGGCTACGTGATATTGCCGGAAAACTGACCTTGCGGCGGACTTTCACGCTGTATGTGAGATTGTTGAATGCGAGTACAAAGGGAATATTAGAGTGATGCGGGTCCATGGTAAGAACTTGGTGATGTACTGGAGCTTCGTCGTCGCCGGTGACATCGCCGACGTTCTTCAATAACTGACCAAACGTCGGCGACGACATTTCTACAACTTGTCTCCGATCATAAAGAGGTACGCTATCTCTAACTGGTGAAGCATTTACGATTCTTGACATTTTTTATATATATATATATCTATATATAAATCCCTAATATATTGGTAATTTTATTTGATGGATATAATTAAGATGCGAGTTTAGTGAAGCAAATAGAAGAGGGCAGAGGAAACAACGGCGGTAGAGTTGGCAACTAACCAATGGTTTTTCGAGAGTTTTTAGGAGGGAAGTAGATGAGGGAGTTTGTGTATGAAACAAGAAAACAAGTCTCCCATTTTAAACTCGACTCCCAAGAAAATATGAGAGCAGAGAGCCTACTTTATATAGATTGTGATCAGGGGCGTTAATGGTTCGGGTCGGGTCGATTTTTTTTTAAAAAAGAAACCAAACTAAATAAGTCGATTTTTTAAATATTGGAACCAATCTAAACCAATTATGTCGTTTTTTTATTAATTCGGTTTTTGTCGGTTTTTCGATTTTTTCGGTTATTTATTGGTTTTTTTCTTAAATATGAGATATACACTACTAAACGCATATTCCGACGACTACGTTTTCAACATAACACTATCAAATCAAATGCTCTTTGAGTAATTTATCATTTACCAACATATGTTGATGATAATTGAATAAAATAGTGATGAATAATTTAAGTACTCAATTAAAAATCGATTTATTTTTAGCATGAAATAATTTTTTTTTATACTTAGCGAAAGAAAATTACCAATCAAACTAGAATGTAAAGGCAAAGAATTCGATTATTAAATAACAAAGTACTAGACTAAAAATATAAATGACTAATATGTACCATAAAATTTTAAAAACTTTATATAAAAATATACATATATAGGTGTAATAATAAATTTAAATATTTACTTTTATAGTCGGTTTGATTCGGTTTTTTCCGATTATTTTTTGATTGAAACCAAAACCAAACTAAACCTAAAATGTATCGGCTTTTTTAGTTCGATTTTTTGGGTCTTTATGAACGCCCTAAATTGTGATCTTAAATATGTTTGGTAGATGTTTGGACTAAATAACCCTAGTATAAATCGCATAAGATAATACGACCGAACCTTTCTATTACAGACTCGTTTGTTCAGGTATTTTTTGGCTGCTGAAGTGTTATTATAGATGACATATATTATAACATAATATAAAAATCTGTTCCGAGAAAAATATGGCTTTTATAGTGAATGAATATTATATAAGGATGTTGTTATAGAGAGGCATGATTGAACAATATTTGATTGACATTACAATATTTAGATGGTTGTACAATAGTATAATGTTATTATAAGTTATATGAGACTTATAATAATATTGTAAGTTATGTGAGATAAGGGGCGCCTTGAAACAACGATAAACTTTTCTTTTTGTGACCTGTAGGTAACATGTTCAAGACATGGAAGTAGACACTAACTCATGCATTAGGGTAGACTGTCTACATCACACTCCTTATGATGCGGCCCTTTTGTGAACCCTACATACGTGAGATGCTTTTTATTTTTTTATGAGTTATATGAGAATTTATGTGGTATTATTTTATATAGAATAAAATATGAAATCTATTAATAATAGGCCAGGGGAATTAAACTATTTTATGGCAAAATTTCCTTTTAAAATTAATAACTTTCATCAATCACTGCATAATAATTCATTCATTATTTATCTCCGCACAAACAATATCTACGTTGTAATTCTTGTATGATTAGTAAATGAACCAAATGACCCCTCAATACATATTATATTCTTGGTGGTTAGGGTTTAAGAGTATGATATGCTAAACTTATTCATTAATAAATTATGACCTAAAAAATTGAATTGTGGAGGATAGGAAGAATTTAAGAGAAGGAGTGAGATGACCTAAATCTCCTAATCTTTTATCTACACGTCTGGTTTTACTGGGGTAGGGGGTAGGAGCTAGTTAGTGTAGGGGATGCAGGACACGTGGGTAGTTTCTATTTGAGGAAGTTGGGTCATAAGGATTTAAAGGATGTTTCTTTTTATGCTAGGTTTGTTAAATCTTGTGTATTTAGGTGTGGATGGTAATCTACTGTTTGCGCAAACAATATTAATGGGTAGAAAAATGCGGCAGGGTAGAGTTTGAGTTTTTCTTTCCTTTCTTCCTATCGGTTCTATAGAATTTGAGTTATTATATACTAACGTATAAAACATATAAGTCAAACCTCTCTATAATAGTCTCGTTTGTTTGAATATTTGTATATGTTATAACGAAGTGTTGTTATAGAGAACATATATTATAACATAACATAAAAATAAGTTTCGAAAAAGCTTGGCTTTTTAGAAAAGTATTATTATATATGAATAATGTTATAAAGAGATTTGACTGCACAAACATATGAGCTGGATTTGAGCCGATTAAAATGTACTGAATCAGTAAGCGAATTAGTTTCGGATCATCTTAATATTTATCGGGGTTAAGATATAGGGATCAACTGAGCCAAACAATTGGTCATAATTCAATCCCAGCTCAAAGTTATTTTCATTTTTGTTTAGTCACCGTATCGAACTAATTAATTAAAGCTTTTTCTTGAGGAAAAAGAATTAAAAACGTCAAAACTAATTTATATACAAATGGTAGACAAAAGCAAAATCAAGTTGTAAATAGTACATAAATTCGTAATCTCATCACGTCTTTGCTTCGGTTAAATTATCGTTCTCTTTTTAAATATTTTGCAGGAGCACCTTTTTTGTTTTAGAACCTTAATGAAAGAAATCTAAATTAAACTGAATTAGACTTCAAATAAATATCTCAGGCCCCTGTCAAATATAGTTTTTAGTCAAAACGAGAAGTTAATGACGCCTGATTTATTTTCTATTCTAATAAAACCAACCCAATATGCACGAAGCCAGGAGCGGGTCCAGCGTATTAATGCCGGGTTCAATTGAACCCAATACTTTTCGATGTGAAACATAAATTTATATGTAAAAGTTATCTAAAATAGGAACAAATAGTAAATATGAAACATATTCAATACTAAAACTTTTAGAGGTTGAACCTCATAAAATTCAAATTTTGGATCCGCCTGTGCACGAAACTATTGAATAAAGTATATGTTAGAATCGCATTAGTATTCAATTATGCTCAAATTATCTTATTACTATACACACTATAGATGTGAAGAAATTGAATATTGCTGGCAATTTATTGTTCATAATTTCCATAGACAAAAATAATTTATGATGCTATAAGATGATGTTTAACTATATATCTAGAAGTTTGACAGCCACTCTTCATCAATAAATCTAACAATGGACACCTCCTATTTTTGCAAAATGTAATAATAACACTTTTGGTCCCTCAACTGTTAATAAATTATAATTTTTGTCTTTGTGATATTTGACTAAACACATTTAACCAAGGATCATCCTTTCTTTCTTTCTATTCCAAAAGGAATAGTCGGCTGATAGATGCCCAGTCCAGCCCAGGCGCGGACATCATCCCTCTCTCCTCCTTTAGATGTTGTGAGGAGCAATCGATCGATCCTTGGAACCACATTTGTTTGATACATATATGGATAGATAGCGAATCTCCTCCTTTTGATAACGAGAGACAGAAAATTCACTGTTATTATAATATCTAGTTCAATGAATATTTTTGGTTCCTTTATGTAAGAATTATGTTATTTTTGAACTATTTATAAAATTATATTAAATTATGGGGTAAAAATACAAGCTTAACATAATACATGAGTAATTAAATGGTAAGAACAATTAATAAATACATTAAAATTGTGATATTCACAGTAAAAGGATCAAAAGTGTATGTTTCAATTAATTGGAGGTTTAATATGTTTACTCGGATATCACAAGGACTAAAATTAAAAGTACCAAAAGTACTATTACCTCTTGCAAAATCAAACCACGCACCAAGCCCCCGCCCTATTTCACAAGTAAGAGGATCATTAATATGAATAGTTTGATGACCTATTGACTATGAATCATTTTTTTTTCTTATTGTTAAACGTGCTTTTATTAGTGGCTGGCATAACACTGAGGAATAAAGATAAGGATCATGATTAAAATGTTTGAAATGAAATTGTCAACTATTTTTAAATTCTAGTATTTATTTAATAAATTCAATCTTTTGTTTGAGATTTGGTGATATTTGTGGCCAGTTGACGAATTCGTGCAGAGGTTATAGCAATGTTAATGAACGGCTGATTTAAAATCAGATCGTATAATTTTAAAATTGGCTCTATTGTTTGATTTAAAACCAAACGGCTGATTTAAAATCAAATTAATAGTTCAATTGGTGACCCATTCAAAAGAAGCTGAACGTTTTAACTTTAATTATGCAATCGAGTGCGAAGGATGTTGTGCTCTTCTTCATTTGTTCCCGTTAATGATTACAAAGTCTAATATTTTTCTGCTCAATACTGCCGCACTTGTCCTTTTTACTACTTTAACTAGCATCTGGCAAAAGAATAACTTTTTCCTGTAGACAACTTTCTTTATCGAGCGGTTTTATCCGTCAATAATAAAAGTGATGGTAACGAGAAAAAATTGAAGAGATAATGAAAAACAATTACGGCAAAGAAGGAGAAATGAAATGTTCTAATAGTAATTTCTAATTTAAAATCAATGTATGGTAGTAGTATTTTAATTATGAAATTATTGATACGAATATTTTTGTTTTGGAAAAAATATCTGCTTCTGTAAAAAATATTTTATTAATGCTCAAAAATACTTTGTTTTTTTTCCAATTACCTAATATTTAAACTATCACAGCTTGTTTGGAAAGTTTTTATGTAATTGAAATTGAGTTTGAATTTGAGTTTAGTTTAATGTAGTTACATAATTTAATATATTCATCTGTACATTTAGTTACTTAGTCCACATAAAATTATGGATAATCAAAATGAGGTAGCTACACTTTTCAATTATCAATAGCAATAAAAATTAATGGTAATAATATAGTATAATTACCATAGGATATTTCAAATATTATTTTTTAAAAATATATATTTAAAAAAAAAACTCTTTTCCTCCTCAAATTTGGCTCTCAGTGACGCTTCTTGCTCCTAATTCTAGTCCCGGTGCTCCTTTTACCTTTTTTTCTGCCTAGTACATACTTTCTCTTACTATGTGTCTTTTTAACCCTTTTTATTGTTTTATCTATAGAATATTATTGCTGCTAGTGCAATTGCTTGTACTCCTTCTTTCCCCTTTTTCCCTTCTTATTGCATACTTTCCTGCCTTCATTTTTCTTACTGCATGCGTATATTGTATATATTGTAGTAATATACGATTTACTATATAATTCTCTTCTTTATTCTTCCTTATGACGTCTTTATTGATAAATATTATGCTTTATTATAAATTTAAAACGCTCGTTTTATATGTCTTCTAGATAGACTAATAAATAATGTTCAACTTTTAATTGCTCATGTATGATTTCAATAATAAACTAAATATTACGATATTGACAGACAATATATATGCAATGTAAGAGATAACTCAATAGAATTGATGCCAAAAACTTTAATAGGGATTCTTTTAACGAGAAATACTTTTTTAACCAAAAATAAATTATCATAAAAATAACTATAATTTCACAAGTTACATTAGCTTTAATTAAACTACAAATTTTTTTGTGTAAATTATTGTGAAAGAAGATAATATTTTAGCTGCGGATAAATAACCAACAAAGAAGTACACTTTTGAGATAATTAAGGCAAAAGATTCACATTTAGAGATTAATATTTATGAAGTATTATTTTTTGGAGTAAATAATACTAAATAACACATATTAGTTACCCTGATCAATCAACACTAAAACAATATAAATCAAACGAAGAAATGGAAAAGATAAATGGGACCTCCTACTGCATCACTTAACTATTAGGGAGAAAGTTGGGTGGGTGGGACGTGGAGCCCACATGAAGAGAGAAAGTTGGGTGGGGTGAGACGTGGGGCCCACGCCAGGGATTGGAGTGTAGAAGTGTGTGGTGATGTTTGATGACACAAGCCCAGGTGCAATTTAGTCAAAAATACTCAGAAAATTATGTTGAAGCTACAATAAAGTTCATTTTTAAGCAATCATATTGCTCCATTTTAACTGAAATTACCAAAATACCCTTTAGGTGCCAAGCATGTTGACCATCAACTGCTTATCCCCTCTTATATATTAGTAGTAACAAAATAAATTATCAGCAAAAATAACTACATTTTCACAAGTTACATTAGGTTTCATTAAACTATAAATCTTTTTGTATTATTATTATGAAAGACGATAATATTTTAGTTGCGAAGAAAGAACCAACAAACAATTACATTTTTGAGATAATTAAAGTAAAAAATTCATATTTAGATATTAAAATTTATGAAGTATTATTTTTTGGAGTAAATAATACTAAATATCACATATTAGCTACTCTGATCAATCAACACTAAAACAATACGAATCAAACGAAGAAATGAGAAAGATAAATGGGACCTCCACGTGCATCACCGAACTATTAGGGAGAAAGTTGGGTGGGGTGGGACGTGGAAACCACGTGAGGGATTGGAGTGTAGAAGTGTGTGGTGATGGTTGATGACATAAGCCCTTGGGTATAACGACCCGGATCGATTATTTTTCTTTTTAGAATCGTGTTTCCTTAAATACGACTCCTCGCATGTGCTTTTACTGTTTTATAACTTATGGAGATGGTTAGTTTGAGATTTGGAAGGGTTGAGGTTGAAGTCGGAACACTTGGTTCCTTAAGTTGGCCTAAAAAAGTTAAGTTTGATTTCGGTCAACATTTTGAGTAAACGACCTCATAATCGGGATTTGACAGTTCCAATAGATTCGTATGATGATTTCGAACTTGAACGCATGCTCGGTTCGGGTTTTAGATGATCCGGGAGCGTTTTAACACCTAATATCAAAAGTTGGTTCTTGAAGAATTTTGAAGTTCTTTAAATTTGGTTCGGAGCGGATTTTGGTGTTCTTGAGGTCCAAACAGAATTTCGAGACCGAAAATAGTTCCTAATGTGATTTAAGAATTGCACGCATAATTTGGTGTCAGTCCGAGTAGTTTAAGTACATTTCGACGCATTAGGAGTAAATTGAAGAACTTGAAGTTCATAAGTTTGATTCGATTAGTTTTGGGGTGCGATTCCACCTTTAATGTTATTTCGGGCTTTTCGAGAGTTCAAGCGTGTTCGTTTTTTGATTCCAGACTTGTGGATATGTTCTTATGGTTATAAATATTTCTAGCTGCTTTCACTTATTAACTTAAATCAGTTTCTCATTAAATCTTTTAAACTAAGAAAAAATTACTACATGAAAAATTCATTAAAATGGAAAAATAACTAAGTTATTCATTGTTGGCTTGTCTAGCAACGGTGTTGGACACCATCACGACCTGATAAGGTATTGGGTCGTGACAATGGGAAATTTAGTTAAAAACACTCAGAAGATTATGTTGAAGATACAATAAAGTTCCTTTTTAAGCAATCATATTGCTCCATTTTAACTGAAATTACCAAAACGCTCTTTATGTGCCAAACGTGTTGACTATCAGCTGCTTATACTCTCTTATATATTAGTACTAACAAAAATAAATTATCAGCAAAAATAACTACAATTTCACAAGTTACATTAGCTTTAATTAAACTATAAATCTTTTTGTGTAAATTATTGTGAAAGAAAATAATATTTTAGTTGCGAAGAAAGAACCAACAAAGAAGTACACTTTTGAGGCAATTAAAGTAAAAGAACACATTTAGATATTAAAATTTATGAAGTATTATTTTTTGGAGTAAAATAATAAACTAAATATCACATATTAATTACTCTGATCAATCAACACTAAAATAATATAAATCAAACGAAGAAATGAGAAAGATAAATGAGACATCCACGTGCATCACTGAACTATTAGGGAGAAAGTTGGGTGGGGTGGGACCTGGGGCCCACGTGAGGGATTGTAGCGTGGAAGTGTGTGGTGATGTTGATGACATAAGCCCAGGGGAAATTTAGTCAAAAACACTCAAAAGATTATATTGAAGCTATAATAAAGTTCCTTTTTAAGCAATCATATTGCTATATTTTAACTGAAATTACCAAAACACCCTTTAGGTGCCAAGCATGTTGTTAAATGAAGTAAAAAAAAAGAAGAAGATATATATGTATATATTTTCTTGTACTTTCATAATGGATTAAATATTTAAGTAAATAAACGTTGACAACATAGGGAATTTTTGTAGTAAATTGCTTATTTTATTTTTTAGGTAACTAGTTCAGCGTACGAGCAACTATATATTTGTATTTACCTTCTATACATCTGATACTGTAGCTTTTTTTACCGTAAAGTGCATTAGTAATATAATTAATATGTTGAAGTTAAACTCATTCAGAATTCAAGTTAACATGACAACCATTGATCAATTTTCAAATCTCAACACGTGCATGGAATTTACTGTTTTCTGCAATATATATGCATGAATACACAAACAAAAGGAAAAATCTTCTGTTCCCCCATACATAATTAGGTAATATATAGGGCCGTTTGGCCATAAGTTTTTTATTTATTATTTTTTTCAGAATGAGTATTTGGCCATGAAAATTTCAAATTTAACTTGAAGTTGCATTTTGAAGTTTTCAAAATTTTCACTTCAACTTACTAACAAAAATTCAAAAACAGCTCCAAATTTTATTCATATCCAAACATAACTCTAAATTTCAAATATAATTTTCACTTGATTTTTTTTCCACTTTTTCCGGAATTTCACATTTCTTATGTCCAAACGCCCACATAGTATCTTGGTAAAAGTCTTCTCTCCATTAATTCTTAGTTTCTCACTAGCTCGCTTCATTTTCCCTATTTAGGGTTTGGCTACAGTGGTTACCAATCTTTGTCTGTAATACTCACCATTTAGTTTGCTTCCAATACCTAAAAATGAAAACCAAATCATTGACAAATTGTCATGACCCGATTCACCATTCGAAGGTGTCGTGACGGCATCTAGTCTCTACGACTAGGTAAGCCTACTATAAGGGAGAAACTGAAATAAAACACAAGAAATAACAAGGGATAAGGGCAATGATATAAATAACATATTGGCCGCCCGACTCATACAAAATATAACTCCCCAAGACCCGGAATGTCACATACAATCACAAGCTTCTAACACTACTGTAGCTCTAACAAAGAAAATTTGAAAGTACATAAGAAAATCTTTACAAGCTAGAATGGAAGGGGACTCGGAGGATTCTGCAGACGCGACAGAAATACCTTGCGGTCTCCTGGAATCAGCAGCAACGACTAACCACGAGGCTGATAGCTCGTACCTGGGTCTGCACACAAAAAATATGTGCAGGAAAGTGCATGAGTACACCACATTTGGTACCCAGTAAGTGCCAAGCCTAACCCAAGTCAAGTAGTGACGAGGTCAGGTGAAGGCTCCACTGGATTTCTATATAAATCAATTTAAAATAGTACAAAGATAGGTAATGTATACAGTAAATAGTTTAAGAAAAACAATATAAATTCTACAGTAAAGAGAGTCCTCGGCTCGACACAATATATATATATCACAAGGTGGAATCTCCCGGGATACTGTCTCGTAGTTCCAAATGATTATGCAGTACAAGGGGATCTCCCAAAATAAATATGCAGTACAAGGGGATCTCCCGGAATACGTCCGTAGTCCCAAAGTAATTATGCAGTACAGGGGGATCTCCCGGAATACGTCCATAGTCCCAATTTAAATATGCTATGTAGGATGAATGACAAGCATAACATCGAGTTTACACAGTTTATACTAATCACAGATAAGAAAAATAAGGGCTTAACTAAGCATGGCGCACAGAAAATCAAGTAGGCAATTAAGCACGTAAGCATTCCTAATCTAAACTAAACAATCTATCATATGAGAACAAGTTCATAGAAGACAAAAACAATATATGTTTTAGTAAGGGAAAAATGAGATTTTTGGAACTAATGGCCCGTGTACGTACTCGTCACCTCACGTATACACCGCCCACATAACATTTAACATCAATATCCTAAGGGGGAATTTCCCAACACGAGGTTAGGCAAGTCACTTACCTCGACTGCTCAATTCAATCCGGAATCAGGTTCTTGCCACGAGTACCAAACTCTGAATGCCCCGAGTATATTCAAATAAGTTTCATAATGTGATCGCTACAAAAAACTAGTTTAATAAGCAAATTTGAAGCTAAAGCGCGAAATTAGGGAAATCGCCGAAAAAGTCCCCTAGGCCCACGTCTCGGAATCGAGTAAAAGTTACAAATTTCGGACACCCGTTCACTCACGAGTCTAACCATACAAAAATTACTCGAATCAGATACCAAAATCTCGATCAAAACTCAAAAACTCGGTCTAAGAACTTTATCCAAAATTTGCCCAATTTTTCAACCCAATTTCGAAATTAAAGGATGAATTTAAGCATAGATTCGTGGAAATTAGTCAAAATCGAGTAGGAATTACTTACCCAAATTGCCCAGCTGAAAATCCCTCCAAGAATCGCCTAATCCCGAGCTCTCAAGTCCAAATTGTGAAAAATGACTTAAACCCTCGATTTTGAACATTTTTATTCTGCCTAGATTTTCCTTAATCGCGATCGCGGAGGAACCATCGCGATCGCGAAGAACAGATTTCGTGCCTCAAGATTTTACTCTACGCAAATGCGTAAACACTCACGCGAATGTGATGCACCACTCCTCAGACCCTACACGAATGCGACTGGGCTCACGCGACCGCGAAGATCAAAAGCTCAACTCCACTGCCGCCTAAGTCCTTCTACGCGAACGCAGCTCACGCGAACGCGATGACTAAGCGGCTACTCTACGCGATTGCGTTCCTTTTCATGCGATCGCAATGCATTAAGTTCTGGCTGGCCTACAATTTCCCTACACGATCGCGGACTCCCTCACGCGATCGCGATGAAGAAAAGCCTGCTGCACTCACACCAGAAAACCAGCAATCAATACAAGGCTTAAATGACCCGTTGAGCATCTGAACACCCCCGGGGCTCCCGAGACCTCAACCAAACCTACCAACCAGTCCTAATACCTCATTCAAACTTATTCGAGCCTTCAAACCACATCACATAACACCAAAATAACAAATTATACATGGATTCAAGCCTAGAAACTTAGAAATTCTTCCAAAATCCACAATGATGCCGAAACACGTCAAAACTAGTCCGAATGACCTCAAATTTGACACACATGTCACAAATGACACTACTGACCTACAGTCACTTTAGGAATCCCATTCGGAGCCCGATATCAAAATTTCACTTATCGACCGAAATCACCAAAATTCTAACTTTCGCCAATTCAAGCCTAACTCTACTACAGACCTCGAAACCACATTCCAGACGCGCTCCTATCCCCGAAATCACTCAACGGAGCTAACGGAGTCGACGAAATTCCATTCCGAACCCGTATTTACCCAGTTCCAACCACGGTCCAATTTCTAAGGCTTAAACTCAAAATTAGGGACTAAGTGTCCCAAAACTCTCAGAATTTCATAGCTAATCACTCCGGCAAGTCCCAAAAGTAGAAAAAAACATGGGGAAAACAATTATTAGGGGATCGAGGCTCTAACTCTCAAAACGACCGGCCGGGTCGTTACATTCTCCCAATCTTAAAACAATTATTCGTCCTCGAACGAGTATAAAGACATACCTGAAGCTGTGAAAAGAAGAGGGTACTGGCTGCGCATATCCTGCTTGGTCTCCCAAGTCGCCTCCTTAACCGGCTGACCCCTCCACTGAACCTTTACTAATGCAACATTCTTGGACCTGAGCTTTCTGACCTGCCTATCCAAAATGGCTACTGGTTCCTCAACATAAGATAGATCCTTGTCCAACTGGGCTGAGCTGAAATCCAATACATGAGCCGTCAACGTGATACTTCCGGAGCATAGACACGTGGAATACCGGATGAACTCCTTCTAGGTTGGGAGGAAAGGCAAGCTCATAAGCAACCTCTCGAACACGCTACAATATCTCATAAGGGCCAATGAATCTCGGAATCAGTTTAGCCTTCTTCCCGAACCTCATAACGCCCTTCATAGGCGATACCCGAAGCAAAACCCGATCACCAGCCATAAATGCCAAATCACGAACCTCTCGGTCCGCATAACTCTTCTGCCCGGACTTAGTTGTGCGAAGTCTCTCCTAAATCACCTTCACCTTGTCTAGGGCATCCTAGACCAAATATGTACCCAATAATCGGGCCTCGCCCGGCTCGAACCATCCCACTGGAGACCGGCACCGTCTACCATACAAAGCCTCATACGGTGCCATCTGGCTGGACTGGTAGCTGTTATTATAAGCAAACTCTGCAAGTGGAATGTATTGGTCCCATGACCCTCCAAACTCCATCACACAGGCACAAAGCATATCCTAAAGAATCTGAATCGTGTGCTCGGACTTCCCGTCCGTCTGTGGGTGAAAGGCTGTGCTCAGCTCCACTCTGGTGCCAAACTCCTGTTATACGGCTCTCCAGAACCGTGATGTGAACTACATACCTCTGTCTGAGATAATAGATACTGGAATACCATAAAGACGGATGATATCTCTGATATAAATCTCAGCCAACCTCTCTGAAGAATAAGTGGTCAGCACCAGAATAAAATGGGCTGACTTGGTCAGCCGATCCTCGATCACCCAAATAGCATCGAACTTCCTCAAAGTCCGTGGAAGTCCAACTACAAAGTCCATGGTGATCTGCTCCCACTTCCATTTTGGAAGCTCAATCTGCTGAAGTAATCCTCCCGGTCTCTGCTGTTCATATTTAACTTGCTGATAGTTGAGACACTTGGCCACACATTCCACTATGTTCTTTTTATCCTTCTCCACCAATAGTGCTGTATCAGGTCCTGTTACATCTTCACGACACTCAGATGGATATGGGCCTCCTCTAGAATCAAGTCCTGAAGCCCATCTACATTAGGCACACAGATCCGCCCCTGCATCCTCATCACACCATCATCATCTATAGACACATCTCTGGCATCGCCTCGCCGGACCCTGTCCTGAAGAACCAGAAGGTGGGGGTCACCATACTGGCGCTCTCTGATGCATTCATAAAGAAAATATCGAGCAACAACATAAGCTAATACCCGACTAGGCTCTGTGATGTTTTATGCGTCAATACCACACAAGAGGGGGGAGGGGGGGGTGATTTGTGTGGTGTCCAATTTTTGAGTGCTGTCGTTATAGAAGAAACTGGTTCTTCTTGGTGTTCCAACTCCTACAGTTTGCGGAAAAGTAATTGTAAAATTTAAAGAACATAGAAATTTTTATGTGGAAAAACACCTGGCTCAAGGTGAAAAAACCACGACCTACTTCCCAGTAGGATTTTCCCAAACTCTTCATTATGTCAACGAGCCAAACAACATTTACAAAATAAACTCTTTTGTAAACCTAAGGACTAACTCTAATCCCTTTGTGGCAAACTAGCCTCTAGCTATTTGCGGCAAACTTCAAGTTAACTCTAACTTGAACAGTGTGTAACTATTACAATTGCTTCTTGATAAAGCTGAAAGATACAATATGTAATCACATACTACAAACAACTAGACTCAAAAGACAACAGATGAAACTGGTTCTTCTAGCTAGTTCAAGTAGCTTTTGTGTCGCACAAGGATTCTGCTTGCCAAATTGCTTTGGTAATTTTGCTTTCAGTTCTTGTTTCACTTCTGTGTTTGTGCGTTATTTTTTCAGTAGGAATGCTTCAACATTTTATAGAATCAGTAGGTAAGACATTGTCATTCAGTTCTAATACAACTCTTCCTCGGTGGAAGAGTTTGAGTTTATCTCAACTTCCTTCATCTCGATTCTGTCCTACCTGAAATCAACCTCCATCTTGTTATCAATTTGCAACCTTTTCTCTTAGGAGATAACCTCTTAGTTCACAGATAATGTTTATCTCCTGTGCATGGATGCTTCTCGTGCCAATGGGTCTGTTTGACAGTGTTTGCCCTGATGGACCTGGTTCAACTGAGTTGGCATTTGTCAATATTCAAAACAATGCAATGACTTGATTCAATAAATTCCCCCTTTTTGATGATGACAAACTCTGTGCTTAACCCTGTACATACTTCAATCCAACATAGACACTTTTTATAGATTTAAGCATTCATCATAGTGAGACCAGGTTCATTAGGTTATAAATATCACTAAAAGTATTGAAATTTTGAAAAAGCACATATCTCCCCCCTTTTGGCATCATCGAAAAGTTGCAAAATGATAAACTTACCAGAAGTATTAACAATTACTCATTGACATTCCGGCAACTGCAAATGCAAATCATGAATTAATCATCAAAGAAAATCAATCAAATGTAAGCTATTTAAGAACTGAGACAAAATCAATAACCAAACAGCAAAATTCATTGATTAGATAGTAGATCAGGCACCATACACAAAAAAATTAAGAACACTCGTAACCATGAGCAAAACAGAAAACAAAAAAACAGAACAATCCCAAACTGGGTCATAGAAGGGTTTTTTGGAGGCACTGGACTCCTAAGGCTGGGAAGGCGCAGAGGAGGTTGTGGTCTTGGATTGAAGAAGAGAGAGCATTTGATGAAGAACACCCTCATTCTTCTCCTTTTATTTGGCTTATTTAGATTTGAGAGCATCCCGCTCAGCTTCAACCTCAATAAGGCGAGATTTCAAACGAAGGATCTCCACATCCTTGATCTCACCGTCCTGCAAAAGCGTCCTGACCTTGCTATTTACAGGCAGTTTCCTAGATGAACCAGGTTCATTCTCAGGAATATTAACAGTGTAGTCACAGGTCTGCAACGTATTCTTCCCGAAGTAGTCCTTAGCAGTAGCCATTTCAGCATTCTTCACTGGAACCTTGAAGTGAGAAAGCACAACAGTCAGGATAAACCCATAGGGTATAGCATGTGCCTTGGTTCCATTCACAACCCTGTCCAAGAGCTGGATGATGAAGGCAGTCCAATTAATCTATTTACCCCTATACAAACACTCCATGAGCGTGAGATCCATGTAGCTGGCAATGTGCCTTCGCTCTTGCCTAGGCAGCAAAAATTTTATCACAAACTCGAAGAACAGTTTGTGCTGAGGCCTCATCTCACTCTTAAACACTGCTCTGGGCTCCAATTCTTGCTCATTCTCATAGAAAGACCTTGTGATTTGAAAAGCTGAGGGAAAATCATCCAGATTAGGCCACCTTTGTCTTGTGTAATCATCATAACCCTCAGAAGGGATATGCAGTATCTTCCCCAACTCCTTTGCATCAAACGAAATCTCAAGCCCTTGAACCTTGGAGGATACTCTGCCATCTTTGACAGCTGCGTTGGCCATAAGTTCAACTAACTCATTCCTAGCCAGTCTTCCCTCAAGGTGGAGAACCATGTCCTTCCACCCTTGCACGTCTAAGGTATCCAACAAGAAAATCATCCCTGACTCCTCAAGGTCTCTAAACAACTTCCCCTTCAAGATAGTACGCTTACCAAACATTGTGAGTTTGTCAGTCTCCTCACCAGACACTTCTTCTTCTTCTCCACTCCATTGCTCATCATCAACAATATTTACTTTCTTTGATGCAGACTTGGTCCTCTTTGCAACTGTTGAGGGTGTGGTAGACACAAATGCTGACTTCTTGGGAGAAGCCTTAGCTTTCTTGGGTTTTGGTGTCTCAACCTCAACTGGTGCTGGTTGCTCCTTCTGATGGACCAGGTCCATCCCATCGTCATCAACATTGACTGCCTCAACAGGCTCTCCAACTTTTGCCTTTCCCCTGACAGACTTCTTCTTCTTGCTCTTTCTTAGAGCTTTTTCCAATTCTTCTTCTCCTTGCTTGACTGTGCTTCTAGTAACACGATTCTTTGGGGCAGGAGCATCAACAGATGATGAAGCTTTCCTCTTCGTGGTTGATACTGGTGTATTAGATTTCTTGGGTTTTGGAGTTCTCTTCTTTTTTGGTTTGTAGGACTCACCCAACTTTTTCATCAGCTCAGCCAACGTTTCCTCAATAGATGAACCAGGTTCATCTACTGCTTGTTGTAGACTTTCCAGACCTGCTGCTGCTTCCCCAGAATTACTTACCCTTGAAACTTTGATTCCTTCCTCACCAATCACAGGAGCGGGGCCACCAATAGCCAGAGTAGCACCTTCCTTCCCAGATCCCCTTTCTGAACTTCCTTCTCCCTCTCTCTCAATGTTTATGTTTTTCCCAATTTTTCTTCGCCTATCCGGTACCTCTACATCCACTATAGGACCAATCAAGATAAACCTTCTTTCATCGATTTCAGTTGTCGACCCAACTTCAAGATTTCCCTTGTCCGTGTCAGATGAACCCGGTGCTTCATCCTCATTTGCATATTTGAAAGTCCTGCTCATGTGTGACTATAATTATTTCAATAAGTGTATGGTGATGAGCACGTACCTTCTCAGTCAGATGATCCAGCAGCAATGAACTAGGTTCATCGTGTTATAGTCTTTAATTTGCCTCAATTTACAAAGATAGAAAAACATCATTAGTAGCCAGGGAATCATATTAGTACATGGAAAAAGAGTATGACAGTAAAGTCATGATACTGAGCAATGATTAGTCTGGTTAGTTACCTATTTTAATGTTTCTAGCAAAAAAAAAATCATTTTGTTTTTCAATTAGGTGATCTTAATCATCCCTAATTCTAGCTTGTTTCTCTCAAAATGCTCCCTACTTAGTGCCTTAGTGAAAATTTCAGCAATTTGTTTGTCAGTAGCACAAAATTCAATTGAGATCATTCCTTTTTCATAGTTATCTCTTAGGAAATGGTGTTTGACATCTATGCGCTTAGTTCTCTTATGATGAACCGGGTTCTTCGTCATGCTAATTGCACTAGTATTGTCAAAGAAAATAGGAATGCATCCAACCTTTATACCAAAATCCATGAGTTGTTGCTTGATCCATAGCAACTGAGCACAACATGAGGCTGCAACCACATATTTAGCCTTAGCAGTAGACAGGGCTACTGAGTTTTGTTTCTTGGTGGCCGAAGACACAAGGCAAGAGCCCAAAAAGTGAGCCATTCCTGAGGTACTTTTCCTGTTAACCGGAAACCTGCATAATCTACATCAGCATATCCTAGAAGGTCAAAATTACTACCTTTAGGATACCAAAGACATAAATCAATAGTGCCCTTCAGATATCTTAGAATTCTCTTCACTGCAGTTAAATGTGACTCCTTTTGATTTGCCTGAAACCTAGCACACAGTCCTACACAAAACACAATATCAGGTCTGCTGGCAATGAGATATAATAAAGACCCAATCATCCCTCTGTATAGCTTTTGATCAACAGATGAACCAGGTTCATACACATCTAATTTTGTAACTGTGGCTTTGAGGGTGTCAATTTCTTTTGAGTCTTCCATTTTAAATCTTTTGAGTAATTCTTTCACATATTTCTGTTGATGGATCATTGTTCCATTTGAGTTTTGCTTGATTTGCAAGCCTAAAAAGAAGTTTAGCTCACCCATCATACTCATCTCAAACTCACTCCCCATAAGTTTAGCAAATTCCTTACTCAATTTGTCAGAGGTTGCCCCAAATATGATATCATCCACATATATTTGCACAACCAGGATATCCTTAACTTTTTCCTTTAAGAACAAGGTATTGTCAATTTTACCTCGTTTGTATCCATGTTCTAGCAGGAATTTCGATAGCAGCTCATACCATGCTCTTGGTGCTTGTTTGAGTCCATACAAAGCCTTGTCAAGTTTGTATATATGGTCAGGTGTCTCCTTGCTTTCAAAACTTTGAGGCTGTTTGACAAATACTCTTCCTTTAGATAGCCATTAAGGAAAGCACTCTTTACATCCATCTGATGGAGAGGGAATTTCATGTATGCAGCAAATGCTATAAGAAGTCTGATTGCCTCCAGTGTTTCCATAGGTGCAAAGGTCTCATCATTGTCAATTCCCTCTTCTTGACTATATCCTTGGACAACCATTCTGGCCTTGTTTCTTGTAACCGTTCCATCCTCATCGAGTTTGTTCCTGAAGACCCACTTTGTGCCAATCACTGATCTGTCTAGTGTTCTGGGTACTAAGTACCATACTTGACTTCTTTCAAATTGATTCAGGTCTTCTTGCATGGCATTTACCCAGTCAACATCCTGTAAAGCATCAACAATGTTCTTTGTTCGATTAAGGATAGAAAGGCATCAAACGCACACAGATTTTTCAAGGGTGATCTTGTTTTGATTTCGGATGTCAAATCTGTTATGATGTTCTCAAGAGGATGAGAGTTTTGATATCTGTGTGGTTTGAGCACCAATTGTTGTGGAGCAGGATCAGGGCCAAGGTCCAGAGTGATTTGCTGTTGAGTTCCCCCTGTCATGTTGCTTGGGATAGTTGGACCTGGTCCATCATCTGGTCCATCTTCCATGATTGCTTCAATTTGTTCACTGCTTCTGACCAGTCCAAGCTCCTCATCTTCTGGTTCCTGTCTCTTAGAAAGTTTGTTAATTTCATCAAAAACAACATTCACACTCTCTTCTACACACATAGTTCTTTTGTTATATACTTTATAAGATTTGCTATGTGATGAATATCCCAAGAATACTCCCTCATCAATTCTGGGATCAAATTTACCTAAGGAATCCTTGCCATTGTTGTGCACAAAGAACTTGCATCCAAAAGCCATAAGGTGGGATATGTTGGGCTTTCTCCCTTTAAGTAATTCATAAGGAGTTTTCTCTACCAGTGGCCTGGTCATGCATCTATTTATTATGTAGCATGCAGTGTTTATTGTTTATGCCCAGAAGCTATAGGGTAGTTTTCTAGAAAGAAGCATGGTTCTAGCCATATCTTCAAGAGTTCTGTTCTTTCTTTCAACAACCCCATTTTGCTGTGGGGTTCTAGGGCAGAAAAGTTGTGATTTATACCATGTTCCTCACAGAATTCAACAAACTTTGCATTCTCAAATTCAGTACCATGATCAGATCTTATTGATGCTAGTTGATTCCTAACTGTTTTTGAGTTTTTCTAACAAATGAAGTGAACATATCAAATGATTCATCTTTAGATGTTAGAAATAAGGTCCAAGTGAACCTTGAGTAGTCATTAACTAGCACCATTGCATATTTCTTACCACCTCTGCTCAGAGTTCTCATAGGACCACATAAGTCCATATGAACCAGTTCCAATGTTCTGGAGGTGTTGACCATTTTCTTGCTTTTGAAAGAGGATCTTACCTGCTTTCCCCTTGCACATGCCTCACAAACTTTGTCTTCTTTGAACATAATGTTAGGAAGCCCTACCACTAAGTCCTTAGAGACTAATTTGGTGAGCTGATTTAGATTTGCGTGACCAAGCCTTTTGTGCCAAAGGAGGGGATCACTGTCCAACACACTTAAGCAAGTGAGTTCATTTTCTGATAGTGTGGACAAGTCTATGACATAGATGTTATTCATTCTTTTTCCCTGCAAAACAATCTTGTCAGTAAGCAGGTTAATTGTGAGCACGTGATTTTTACTCACCATATCATCCTATAAAAATCTCAATAAATTAGTGGGTTTTATGAATTTTTGTTGATTTTTAGTGAATAATTGTGAATTATTTGCATTTTGCATATTCATGATTCATATTTAAAAATTATTAAAATTGCATCACCATTATCAAAGAATTGTGAACTTATTAATTGTAATTAATTGAATTAAAAATGGACGAATAATGACTATTTGATGTAATGTAGTTTTTAACAACTAATTACTAAAATTAATCATTTTTATCCAATAAATCACAGATTTAATTAGGAGTATAAAATTAATCATTTTATCCTTAATTAATCCATGAAGCAAGGTCAAAATTAGTTGTTACATTTTAATTTAATTAGAATTAGTATTAACTAAATTAAGGATTTTATTAAGCTTAAGATGTTTAAAAAATCGGACCTTTGCCAAAAGAACCCATGCCCAAATCTAGTCTCTACAAACACTCACCCGCCCAACCCAAATCCCCCTTGACCCGTCCAAGACCCATCCAAACGACCCCGTTTAAGCTCCTTGAATCCCTAGCCGTTGGATCTCATTGATCCAACGGTCCTGAACCCCACACCCCTAAAACTATTTAGCTGTTCCTAAACCCCTAACCCCTAGTCACTCTAAATTCTAACACCCCCCTCTCTTCATCTCTCTCCCTACTCCCTTTAGAGACCAGTCAACCACCGGCCAGATTCCACCGTCTGACCACCTTCCCCCGCCGTCCTCTGCCGGACGAAAATCGCCTCCGGCGGCAGAGCTTCTCCAATCGACCCCAAAATTATACCAGATGATCCCCATGACCTCCTCAATCACCCCCCACTGTAAATTTCACCAAAACCCATCCAATCTCACCCAATTTCAAAGATGAAAAACCGAAAGCCTTAGCTTTCTTCTACAAGACGAGAAGACTTTTAATGGATCTAACCTACACGGATCGATAGCTCTCAATGAGGGCTATCGATTTCTGTGGGTTTGAGTCATTTTCAAACCCCGATGGAGTCCGGCCAAGGTCCGGCGACTTTGACTTTTCCGGCCAAAACCTTTAACGGGTATATCCCCTTTCTTTTATCTATCCTTTTATTTTTATTATCATTATAGAAAGTCATGAACATATTATCCGTTTAAATCACTGTTTCGTCCTGTTTTTGCATCCTTGTTTAGGTTAGCTTTCTTTTCATCCTATCCCTGTTTGCTCCTACCTGCTTACATGCTTCTTTGTTTTTTCGATTAGTCTAGGCTCTGAATGTTTCATGACTACCATGTATTATCCTAGGGTTTAGCACTGCCTCTTATGAATGTTTGTTTTCCCTAATTCGTTTGAGTAATCCAGTATACTAATGTCACCATAATTGATTCTTGTTGGTTTGGTAAATACGCCCAGTTGTTAAGATTTTTCTTCCTTATCTTCAGTGTTAATTGGTTATGTTTGTATGTTCTTTACAGGAACGAGCAATTTGTTTGACCATGTCTAGGTTCTGTTAGCTAAATCCTTAGCATAACATGAAGATTAATCATTCACCTAGGCTAGTTGAAATTCAGATAACCAAACTAATTCTAGGAAAGCAATCAACTAACTAACTAACCTAAACCCTGGTTGAGACTACCTATTAGATTTAGTTAACTAATCAGGTTGACTAACTAGAGTTAATAATTAACCATAATCAATTTAACCCTAGTCAGCCTAAAGGTAATTCTAGGAACCTAGAGGGGTAATTTAATACTTTAGTGAAGGGAATCTTGGGTGTAACAACCAAAGAACCTTCTAGAACTATCAATCAGATTTCTTAAGGGGTAGGTCATTAAAGGGGCTGGGAATCTTCTAGAATAGGGCAGCTGTCCCAGAGGATAAGGATGACAGCTGCACCTGTACCTCCCTTCAGCCCATTAGATAAGGAATATGCTAAGAATATCCTGTCCAAAATCCCTCTATATATACATACACCTTTCACCATGGGGGGGGGGGGGGGGGGGGAGAGAGAAGTTTTTGACTGCTGAAAAGAGCTGAAAATCACAGAAAAATATAGAACAACCTCTGCTCGAAAACAATTTTTGAGGATATTAGAAAAAAAAATCTGATTCCTTTTTTCTAAAATGTTCATGAAGTATTTGCTGGGATTCTTAGCCTCTTTCCTCCTTCAGACTCTTATCTCTGAGTCTATCTAGGTTAAGTTCGTGGGAGTTGTGTTTGGTTTCAAAGGTTGCTGGTTATTTGCTGCTTGGGTATTCCTTCCTCTAGCTGAATTACTTCTTGGCCTGACCTTTATTTGGTCAGGATTTCTTTGTTCTTTTTTTCTTTGAGAGGTATGTAACTTTCCTGTCTATGAATGAATCCTTTTCAGATGTGAATCTTGTATTATGATATGTAAATTTGTTGGTTTCTTATTTGAGTTTTCTTGGCTAAATTTGTATGGAACCTCTCTGTTAGAAATTTGTATACATATCTTAAGCTGAAATATGTTTTGCTGAAATTTGTTTAGGAGCTTTTGAACATAGGACTTGAATGCTGAAATGTTTATAAGGTTTTGGCATCACTGGACTTCGAACATAACCTCATTCATGTTCAGGTTCTTTCTATAAGAATGCACAAATCTTCTCCTCATTTATATTTAGTCTTTAGTCGCTGAAGAGGTCACAAGCAGAGGAGCTTTTGTATCTTCAGGTTTATTGTTAAGATCTAAAGTCTATTAATATCTTCTTAAGGGATAGATATGGCTTCAATTTGTCATTTATGGACATATTTAGTAAACATCTATCCCTGTTTGACTCGATTCGTGGGTCCTATGTGTAGTTCTTAAAATTATGCTAACATGGACATCATGAGGACTGAATCTGGCCCATTCATGGTCAGGTTCACTCTCTGAGGATGCATAAAAATCTGCTTTGTTTGTTTGGAAATGGCTAAAAATGCAGGTTTGAACTACAAAAGTTGAATCACACAGCATTGCTGACGCTTGCACAGGAGAAGAAGCTTTATTTCTTTACCCTATATCATTTTTTTAGAACTTGTATGAGTAGAAAAACTGTATTTAATTGAATTTTATTTTTATGTATATGTAAAAAAGGACTGGACATTGTTCATACGCATCTTTATAATTTCATTTCGCCTTGATAAAGTTTTTCCCAAATGTATAAGTATGGATTCGCTGATCAAAAGCATTTTGTATGAATTTATATTCGAATTAATCTGTCCGAAATCTCTTTACAAACTCTTACTTAAATTCTGGAAAACAATGTTCCAGATTCAATGATTTTCGAAATAAACAAATAAGAATTTGCGGTTTAAAACGCTTTTCGACTCACATCATTTAGATCTCCTGAATTTACGACAAGAAACATTCGAATGCCCCTGCATAGGATTTAATACATATGGATCATGATTCGGAAAGCCTGTATGTGTGCCATCTGAAATTAACAAAACTACTCTGTTATAGTTGAAAAAGCTCATTTGATTCTTTGAAATATTGTTATGAATTAGTAACCTTTGGATTCTTGTAGAACTTTCATTTGTTGGCACGCTTATTTATAGCATTACATAGATTTTATTTCTTTCATAATTCGTCATAAATAGGATTGACCAAAAGGGTTAAATAATCAGGGGGCTAAAAATGGCCGTAGCCCGAAACATGCTATCTTTAGACTAGTGAACATCATTTTAGGCAATACTTTAGGTAGAATGAATACCTTTCGTTTGAAATTTGACAAAAATCGATAATTACCTCAAAATTACCCTAAACTACACCCGGGAGTGGCAACTCATGCCCCCGACCCTCAACTCCAAACATTAACAAAATGTACATTGCAAACACGGGTGCATTTCATGTGACGTGTTTGCCGTGTGCTCAAAACAACAAGTGCACGCCATCGTGACTTGTTTAAGATAAATCCATTAACGTCCAAATTGATCTTAAAACTAAAATGCTCTTTCAAAAATAGAAAACATAAAGAATGATCGAATGCTGCCTTAAATATGCATTATAAAACCGTCATGACCAATAGTCTTGATTACGTGATCTACACTCGGGTTCAATAACTCACGTCCCCGTCTTCAACTTCAAATTATAATAAAAATCACATATTGTAATTGCGGGTGCATTTCACGTGGCGTAGTTATAATGTGTCCAAAAAAAAAGAAACAAGTGCATGCCACTGTGACTTGTTTCAAGATAAATCCATAAATACTAAAAGCGGTTAAAAGTTTAACGGCTAAATGCACAATAGGCTAAAATACGTAAATAATCAGGTAATTTAGGCCAAATATTAATAGTTAAGCGACCGTGCTAGAACCACAGAACTCGGGAATGCCTAACACTTTCTCCCTGGTTAACATAATCCTTTATCCGAATTTCTGGTTCGCAGACATTTTTTAAACAGAGTCAAAATTTCCTTGGTTTGGGATTTCCATAAATAAATGGTGTCCCGGAACACCGTAAAAAAATTCGGGTGGCGACTCTGAATTTAGATAAATAAATCCCAAATTCAATTTATGTCACTTAAAGTGGAAAAACTCCCCTATCCCTCTTTGGGTGGAAAAGGAGGTGTGACAGCTCTGGCGACTCTGCTGGGGATTGGAACCCAGAATCTTTGGTTCAGGGTTCAAGAATTTGAGCTTAGAATAACTGTTATATTTGGCCTTATTATCTGATTTTACATGTTTGAACCTAATGTGCTAAATGCCACTTTTTACCGCTTTGATATTATCTAAACTGTATATAAATTGTGCTGAAACCCCCTTCTCTCTGAGTCTTCTAAATCATCTGGGAAGTGTGCACTTCTTTTCTGTTAGAGTCATATCCAAATTTTAGAACGAGGTACGGACAAGTTGCAAAGCCGGTGAAGCTTCTGTATTCCCGGTATGCTGCCCCGACCTCGGCTCGAGCTGTTCGCTCGGGTAAGCCTGGTCTAGAACAAAACCCCAGGATTTAAACTTAGAATAACATAGCCTCATGCCGGATCCCTAGTAGGAACGCTTATTTGCATCATGTGCATTTGACTTAGGGGACTCAACACAGGGGTTGGGTCCGTCTAGGACAGGTGTACCCAAAATAAAAGACTATCCTGATGCATCTTACCTGCTACATATGTATTTATTTGTTTCGGCTTGTGTGTTGACCGGCTAAAAATAAAAAACAAACAGAAAAACCAAGAGTAAGGTAGAATAGAAAATTCACCTTGTTTTGAAAATCCCTGTATTTGAAAAATCCCGAAACCCTGCCAAAATTTCTGAAAATGAAGAAGGAAAATAATATTCCAAAAACAAAGTTATTTAGATGTATATTTTTAACCAGTCAAGATTTTTCCGAACTACGCCTTGTTTGATTCTCACCGGTGTGGGATATGTAGTCACCCTCATCGGGTCCAACCTTATTTTTCCAAAAGATATGGTCCTAACTAAAATTAGGTGACACCATTCCTGCATAAATAGCCAAGTTGCCCAAACGGGGCGCCGGAAGGTTATTTTTGCAAATATAGCCACCTACGGTCTTTTCCAAAATTTTGACCCAATTAGCGAGCGCAGCCTTAAAACTTCCTACCCGAAGTATTGAAGGGCCATATTCGCAAAAATGGTCCATTTTCTTTATTACAAAACTTTTTCAAAAATAACACTTTTTCGCATTCGGTCAAAATTTTTAATCAGAACAAATGTGCAGGATGAATACAATTGAGAACATTCCCTTTGGAGCCGTCGAGGAAATCCCCTTGGGACTCCATATGTGGTGGAGCGACTTGGGGGAAGTTAGTAAAAAGTCTGCTGTAAAAGCTTTAGGCGGACTTACTGGTCTTCTAAAAATCAAGCCAAGGCTGGACATCGTCGAAGCTCTAGTATCGTTTTGGGATCCCGCCCACAACGTGTTTCACTTTTCAAACTTTGAGTTGACACTCACGCTAAAGGAAATAGCGGGGTATGCTGGTCTCAATGACAATCTTAGAAGTCGGTATCCGGTGGCACCTAGGGCGGTAACTCCACATAAGTTCTTGGATCTTTTGAACGTTAGTCGGGACGTCCAGGACCCACACCTATCCGAAGGGTTTTGCACTTTCTATTTTCTGTACAAACGTTATGGAGATCCTCGGGGATATGAAGCTGACAACACTGATCTAACTCACAAAGACCAGGCTAAATGGGAAGCCCGCCGGGGGCTAGCTTTTGTGGTAGCATTCCTGGGCACCTTAATCTGCCCAAGGAGTGACGGACTCATAGATATCGGATTGGTAGGGATGGTGGATTTCATGATAAAAAAGTCCATTGGCACCCTTATACCATTGGTTTTAGCTGAGATTTACCGCGCCTTGACGATTTGCCAGTCTGGAGGAAAATTCTTTGAAGGGTGCAATTTGCTCCTACAAATTTGGATGATCGAGCACCTCTGTCACCGCCCAGGCTACATGAACTATGACTTAATCGGTTTGAATTGTATCGAAGAACATGGTACTCGGGTAGAGGGCCACAAATTTCCTGAGGGCACAGAGGCTTGGCACTCACATTTGAGTTCATTGACTGCCGACCGAATCGAGTGGACATTCGAGTGGCTCCCTGTTGGCGAGGTTATCAATTTATCTGCTGAGGTGTGCTATCTTTTGTTAATGGGTCTGCGAAGCATTCAGCCATATGCCCCGCACCGGGTCTTACGGCAGTTGGGAAGACAACAGGGTGTTCCACATGATGAGGACTCAAGCCAACAAGCCACTGAGCTATGTCCGAGAGCTGCATTTCCTGAAGGCAGGTCCGTCAAATTTGGAACGAGTGCAGATTTTTAGAACCTCAGACTCGGGTAAGAAATTTATCCAAGGAGGAAGTGGAGCCCGCCTAAACTTCTTAGTATGGCATAAGAGGCAGAGAGCACCAAGAACCATAGCGACCTGCAAAAAAACCTCACGTACATCATTTTACTGAGCAGACACAAGAACACTGGGTTTGGTTAGAGAAGGAAAACAACTACCCGGCTACAATAAGTAACTGGAGGCCCAGATCAGGGAGCTCAAATTTGAAAACACTTTACAAACTGCTACAGCCGAAGGGGAAAGAAACCGGTTGAACAAATAAAATGAGGCCCTCCGGGCTCAGATCCAGAAAATGAGGATAGTCATTGAAAACCATGAGAGAAGCAGAGCTGACGAAAGACTTATCACTAGCCTCAAGCAAAAGTTGTGTAGCTATGGTGATGACCTGGACAGAGCCGAAGAGGATTTGACCCAAGTTCGAGCAAAATTGGCAAAGAATGCAGAAGAAAGAGAAGAATTCGTGCAAAAAATGAAAAGAAAGCATGAACAAGAAGTTATGGGCTTAAAAGAAAGGATGGCCACCTTTGAAAATGAAACGGCCAAGAAAGAAAAAAGATTTAAGGCAGAAAGGGAACAGTGCTACGCCATGATAGCTTAGTTGGAAGACAAATTGCAACTATGGCAAGAACAGAGTCACGAAGACGCCCAGGTTTTAAAGGAAAGATCCCAGCAGATCGGGCGTCTACTTCAGGAAAAAGGTGTCATCAGGCAAAGAGTCCGAGATATAGCCGATTACATTGTCACCAAATGCCAGGAATGCGAAGATATGACTCGGACCACCTTCTTCTCAGCGGTAATGATCTTCGTCCACAAGATAATGGATGACCTATGCCGCCTCCAGCAAGATATGGTACGCAGGCCCGTGGCAAGGCTGAATAATGCCCCGCAAGTCCCTGGAGCATTGGAAGCATTAATATACTCTTGATATTTTCTCGAGTCTGTATTTTGTTTCCTGTTACAGTCCTTTCTAAGTCCACTATAACTTTTACATTTCCAAGAAAAGTATGTGTTGAGTCTGTTTTGTAATTTTAAAATTTCCAAAAGTGGGCTAAAAATTTTGTAATCGGAAGTATTTTTAGTGAATGAAAGTTTTAGAAAAATATTTATTTATCCCTGAACTACTTGATAATCTGATTCACGTGGCACCGTGATACGTAAGCAATCCACATAGGATTCGATCATAACCTTAAGAAAGGAAACCGAGTAAGGAATAAAAGAGCGAAAAATAATAACAAAAAGAAGGACAAGAACGATAAAAAAGGGAAAAGTTCAAAACCGAGAAATAAAGCCGGGATGAAATACACAACTGTTGCAAAACATATAGAAAGCATTTAATTGCCTAGGTGCATTGCATACCCCATAACGTGCAATTCCCTATGAGATAAATGCTTCAACCTAACGTTTTGTTGTTTCAATCTCTAAAAGGTGTTTTTAGGTGGTTGGTTTTGCGGTAACCTGACTTCCCATCCTTACTTCACTAGATCAAAAGGGAGAATAGAAATGACATCCTAAAGTCACTTATCAATCGTCAAGTCTTCCTTGGAAGAACTGAATCCAGCCATCCCAACATCTGAGTCAGCAACAACTGAAGAGAACGGGACTCTGCGTTGCCGCATGCTGGAAATGTGGGACGCATGGTCCAATGGTAGGGAACCGACCAGTACCATCCCGTTTTCCCAGAGATAATTACCAAGGTAGGCGGGACATCCAACATCCCCATAAGTTACCCAGCCACGCCGTTTGGATATCCAACTATGTCGGCTCACTTTACCAGAAGGCCTTCTGAGGTTCGCCCCCAGGCCCTGTTTTCCGGTGTGTCTTCCAAAATCTTCACCGCACCACCAATCTCTGCCACGGCTCCACCGACTATATCTGGGCCAAGCTTCGAGCCACCAACATTCACATTCCAAACACCGTCCGTCCATTTGGATACCACTCATGTTACTCCTAATGCATACCCCCAACAACCTCAGTATGAGGTCACTTTGGGACAAGATAAGAAAATCCCCGAGCACGAAGAAATGGCTCGAAAAATGAAGAGTATTGAGCAGAACCTCAAGAATATACAGGGGCTGAGTGGGCAGAAAAACATCTCCTATGCAGACTTGTGCATGTTCTCGCACGTCCACTTGCCTCTTGGGTTTAAAACCCCCAAGTTCGAAAAATATGACGGACATAGGGACCCCATAGCTCATCTGAAAAGGTATTGCAACCAGCTCCGGGGAGCAGGTGGGAAAGAGGAACTTCTCATGGCATATTTCGGAGAAAGCTTGTCAGGGATTGCATCAAAATGGTACATGGACCAGGATATATCCCGCTGGCAAATATGGGATGACCTGGCACGGGACTTTGTTCGAAAATTCCAATACAACGTGGACATCACTCCCGATAGGAACTCTCTATCCAATATAAAAAAGAAATCCTCATAAAGTTTCAGAGAGTACGCCATTAAGTGGCACGAGCAGGCCTCCAGGGTCAAACCTCCGATGGATGAGGTCGAAATGGTCAGTGTCTTTCTACAAGCACAAGAAGTTGATTACTTCCAAAATATGATGTCCGCCATGGACAAACCATTTGCGGAAGCAATCAAAATTGGAGAAATGGTTGAGAATGGTCTAAAAACCTATCATATCCTGAGCCATTCTGCCATAAGAGCAACCTCTCAGGCCATCCAAAGCAGATCCGGGAGTGCAACCAGCAGAAAGAAGAAAGAAGAAGGGGCCATGATGGTTTCCGATGTTAGGAAGTCTCGACAATACCCACGTCCATTTCTCAAAGCTTCCCAACATTACTATCCTCACCAAGATGCAGCTTATGCTACGCCCCCTTTTTGCTATGCGGTAATGAACGCTCAGCCGCATCCCAGGCTGCAACAACAATACAACCAGAACAGAGCTCCACCCCCAAGAAATAATCATCTTCCCCCAGCTCCATATAATCCAATCCCTCCCCAAAATAGCTATCCGTACAATACCTACCCCCGTGAACCACCGAGGAGACTTAACTTCACTTCTATCGGTGAGCCGTATTCAAGCCTCTTCCCAAAGTTAGTCCAGCTGGGGCTTCTGCAGCCCGTACCTCCGACCAGGCAAAACCCAGCACCAGCATCATACAAGCCGGGAACCAATTGTGCCTACCATTCCGGAGCAGAAGGTCACGACACGGAGGAGTGTTGGACCCTCAAAATAGCCGTGGAAAACCTTATAAAACAAAAGAAAGTGGTGTTAAGGGACGAAGAAGCTCCCAATGTGACGAACAATCCATTGCCCAATCACAATAATTGGCCCGTCATCAACATGATTTGCGAGGAACAGGATTTTGGTCCAGCTTTAAAAGCTATCATCGGCATCATAGATATGGAGTGAAATCCCAAGGCAGCACCCAAACCAGTCAAAGAAATGAAGAAGAGTAACCCCGTCCCCTAGGCCACGGGAAAGGCTGAAGCCAAGAAAAATATGGGACCCTCTAAAGACGCTATTCTTTACGTCCCCAAGGCACCCAGGAAGGAACAAAGTGTGTTAAGTCCTCCCAGAAGGTTACAATTCAACAAAGCAACGATGAACGACCCAAAAATGTACGTGCCAAAGGGGACGTATGTGGCATGGGGGTAAATAATTTCACCAAGGCTGAATGAGCCCGTGGTTATTAGCCACACGTCACAGACTCCCGTGAAGAATACTAATGCCGTCCACTGGAATTACAACAAGACGGTGGTGACGTACAAATGAAAAGAAATTACTGGGGAAACGAGTGAGATAAACTCATAAGAGAAATACCTCAACCTGGAAGAACTGAACAAAAGCAAGCAGAAACGCTTTCGGCCTAAGAAGCCGATCAGTGCCGGAGAGGCAGAAGAATTCTTCAAAAATATGAAAACCTCTGAATACGCCTTAATTGAGAAGCTCAGAAAGTCCCCTACTCAGGTCTCACTTCTATCCTTGCTGATAAGTTCAAACGAGCATCAGAAAATCCTGATTAAAACACTTAATGAAGCATATGTTCCGGTCGAGACCACAGTTGAGCAAATGGAAAGAATGGCGGAACAATTTTTCAAAATCAACCGGATCTCATTTAGCAAAAATGACTTGCCTCCAGAAGGAGATGCCCCCAAAAAAGCTCTCCACCTAACTATTAAATGTGAAGGGTACTATGTGAAAAGAGTTATGATGGACGGCGGATCTGGGGTTGATATTTTCCCTCTCTCGACCCTACAAAGAATGGAGATCGGGACAGAGAGAATTAGACCCAACAATGTGTGCGTCCGCGCATTTAATGATATCAAGAGAGACACAATCGGGGAGATTTATTTTTTCTTGACAATCGGCCCTGTAGATTTTGAAGTGACATTCCAAGTCATGGATATGGATACTTCCTATAATTATGTCCTAGGAAGACCTTGGATCCATGAAGCAGGGGCAGTTCCATCTACTCTCCACCAGATGGTGAAGTTTGAGTATGAAGACCAGGAAATTGTGGTCCATGGAGAGGACGAGCAATCTATTTACAGGGACCCATCAGTCCCATGTCTGGAAGCAAGAGAAGGCAGCAAGCACATAGTCTACCAGGCTTTCGAGATTGTGGTTGCGGACCAACATGAGGAAGGAAACCCATGCCCTCAACCCTTCCTATCAAACACATGAATTATGGTCGCTAGTGACATGATTAAACATGGGTACACACCTGGAAAAGGGCTTGGGGTGTCCTTGCAAGGCATTAAAGAACCTATCACCTTGCCTACCAATAAGAAGTTCTTCGGCATGGGGTTTCAAGCTACTCCCGATGATGAACAATGGGCAGACCAACGTAAGAAAAATGGTTGGGTATTGCCTCAGCCAATCCCGCACATCACCAAATCATTCGTCAAGACAAAATACATAGAGGAAGAGGAGGAGGCTTTCACGACCGAAGAAATTGAAGAAATCTTCGGAGCAATGAGACAGATGTTGTATGAGGATCATATGGTCCAACCAGGAGAAGGCTCCAGCACTTCTGAAGTGCAGTATATGGGGCCTGGTGCGAAGCTCAAAAATTGGAAGGCTACTCCATTCCTTATCAGGCGGGAGTCCCGGTAGTTCAGTTTTTTCCATCTTTTCTGCACTATGAGTTATTTCAGGGTGTAACTCAAGTGTTTTTAATTTCTTGCCTTTTGAATTCCGATTTAAACCCTCCTATGTTCAAATTCAATGAAATGAAATCAAAATATCATCGTCTATTATTCTTTCTGATTTTTGTTTATTTTTCTTATTTTTCAGTCCTAATAATGCGGCCTTAAAAAATATGACATGCTTGCAGACTTCATGCTTTGATCTTAATACTCTGTCTAACCTCGAAATAATGAATCAAGAACCGGAATATGATGAAGAAGAGGCTTTTAGGGAAATAAATCAAGATTGGAACAATTCGAGAATAAGCCTAAGCCAAACTTAAACGAAACAGAACCCGTTAACTTGGATAATGTAGAGGAGATTGGAGAAACCATGATAAGCGTCCACACAGATGAAAGAACTAGGTATGCCTTGATTCAACTCCTATTTGTAATTCAAAGATGTGTTTGCTTGGTCTTATGACGACATGCCCGGACTAAGTGTGGACTTGGTGGTACACAAATTGCCGACCTACCCCGGTTATCCACCTGTCCAACAAAAGCAAAGGAAATTTAAAATAGACATGAGTGACAAAATCAAAGAAGAGGTCGCTAATAAACTAAAAGCTGGAGTAATCCGAGTATTCCAATACACCCCCTGGCTGGCCAATGTGGTTCCGGTACCTAAGAAGGACGGAAAGGTCCGAGTATGTGTCGACTATCGAGATTTGAATAAAGTGAGCCCCAAGGATAACTTTCCACTGCCGAACATACATATCCTAGTTGAAAATTGTGCCAAACATGAGGTACAGTCTTTCGTCGATTGCTATGCTGGATATCACCAGGTGTTGATGGATGAAGAGGATCCAGAAAAGACAGCCTTCACTACACCCTGGGGAACCTACTGCTACCGAGTCATGCCATTTGGTTTGAAGAACGCTGGGGCAATTTATATATGGGCCATGACCGCCATACTCCACGACATGATGCATCAGGAAATTGAGGTTTACATGGATGATGTGATCATTAAATCTAGGGCGCAAGATGACCATGTGCAACATTTGAGGAAATTCTTTGAACGCTTGCGTAAACATGATCTGAAATTAAACCCAGCCAAGTGTGCCTTCGGAGTTCCATCCAGAAAATTATTGGGGTTTATAGTTAGTCGACGGGGCATCGAGCTGGACCCGACAAAGATAAAATCTATTCGGGATCTCCCACCTCCAAGAACCAAGAAGGAGGTCATGAGTCTGATGGGTAGGTTGAATTACATCAGCAGGTTCATCGCTCAGTTGACATCCACATGTGAGCCCATATTCAAGTTGTTGAAGAAAGATGCAACCATCAAATGGACAGACGAATGCCAGGACGCTTTCGACAAGATCAAAGAATATCTGTCGAATCTGCTAGTGGTAGTCCCACCAGAACCAGGGGGACCTTTGTTCTTATACCTGCCAGTGTTGGAAATTTCCTTTGGATGTGTTCTCGGACAACATGACGCAACCGGGAAGAAAGAGCAGGCCATATATTACTTGAGCAAGAAGTTCACAAGCTACGAAGCCAAGTACACTCTGTTGGAAAGAACTTGCTGCGCTCTAACTTGGGTTGCTCAGAAGCTCCGACATTATTTGTTGGCTTATACCACCTATCTCATCACTAGGTTGGATCCTTTGAAGTACATATTCCAAAACCCAATGCCCACTGGGAGATTAGAAAAATGGCAAATCTTGCTCACAGAATTCGACGTTGTCTATGTCACCCGCACGACCATGAAAGCTCAAGCATTGGCCGATTATCTAGCTGAGAATCCGGTTGATGATGAATACCACCCTTTGAGCACTTATTTTCCGGAAGAGGAAGTAAATTCCGTCGAAGTAATCTCAGAAGGCACTGACACCTGGAAAATGTTCTTCGACAGAGCAGCCAATGCAAAAGGTACTGGGATAGGGGCAATCTTGATTTCGCCCACAGGACAACATTATCCTACCACGGCCCGCCTCCATTTCTTTTGTACAAACAATACTGCTGAATATGAAGCTTGTATAATGGGCATGAACATGGCCATTGACATGGATGTAGAAGAATTTTTGATCATGGAGGATTCCAATTTTGATCATCAAGCAGGCTCAGGGAGAGTGGGAAACTCGAGATTTTAAGCTCCTTCCCTACAGACAACATGTGGAGGATCTTAGCAAGCGATTCAAAGCTGTCGAGTTCAGATATATTCCTCGGTGCCACAACGAGTTAGCCGATGCGCTGGCTACCCTAGCCGTAATGCTTCCATATCCGGGTAATGTTCATATCGACCCGTTGGAAATTCAAATCAAGGAAAGGCATGGTTATTGCAACACGCTCAAAGTAGAACCCGACGTCCGACCATGGTATCATGATATCAAAAGATTCTTGAAGACAAAAGAATATCCAGAGCAGGCCAACGGAGACCAAAAGAGAACCATCCGAAGGCTCGCTAGCAGTTTCTTACTAAGTGGGGAAGTACTGTATAAAAGGACTCCCGATCTAAATCTATTAATATGTGTAGACGCCAAAGAATCCGAAAGGATTATGAGCGAGGTGCATTCAGGAGTATGCGGTCCCCACATGAACGGGTACGTCCTCGCAAAGAAAATCTTGCGGGCTGGATATTATTGGGTGATCATGGAGAAAGATTGTTTCAGTTTCGTCCGGAAGTGACATAAGTGTCAAATACATGGAGACTTAATCCATGCACCACCATCAGAACTGCATCCTATGTCAGCACCGTGGCCGTTTGTTGCCTGGGGAATAGATGTCATCGGGCCAATCGAGCCAAGGGCCTCAAACGGGCACAAAATCATCTTGGTTGCTATCGACTATTCCACAAAATGGGCCGAGGCAGTCACGTTCAAAGTTGTCACTAAGAAAGCAGTGGTGGATTTCGTGCATTCTAATATCATCTGTCATTTTGGTATCCCAAAAACTATCATTACCGACAACGCCGCGAATCTGAACAGTAACTTGATGAGGGAGGTATGTGAACAGTTCCAAATCACACACCGCAACTCCACTCCTTACCGGCCCAAAGCCAATGGTGCCGTTGAAGCAGCAAACAAAAACATGAATAAAATTCTCAGAAAAATGATTCAAACATCCAGGAAATGGCACGAGAAGCTGCCTTTTGCATTGTTGGGATATCGCACGACCGTGCGCACGTTGGTTGGGGCACTCCTTACCGATTGGTTTATGGCACTGAAGCCGTAATACCCGTAGAAGTTGAAATTCCTTCCCTTCGGATAGTTGTCGAAACAAAAATTGAGGATGATGAATGGGTCAAAACCCGACTGGAGCAATTAACTCTGATTGATGAGAAAAGGATGGCCGCAACGTGCCACGGGTAGTTGTACCAACAAAGAATGGCCCGCGCTTACAACAAGAAAGTGAGACCTAGGAACTTCGAAGTGGGGCAACTTATCTTAAGACGTATCCTCCCGCACCACGAAGAGGCGAAAGGAAAATTCGCCCTGAATTGGAAAGGTCCATACATCATAAGGAAATTGCTACCAAAATGAGCATTATACCTGGGGGAAATCGAAGGAAATGACCCCAAAACGGCTGTCAATGTAGATGCAGTCAAAAGGTACTACGTTTGATCCTCCATATTATATTAAAAGTTCTCCGATTGAGGTGACGAAGGCTTTCATTCTCGCTACCCAAACACCATTAACCCTTTTGCAAACCCTTTGAGCTGGTTACCCTTCTTTGATTACCCTCTTTGGAACCCGAAAGTGTTATTGAAAAAAAAATCAAATGAAAAAAAAGAGAAAAGAATGAGAAAAAAAAAGAAGAAAAGAAAAATCAAAACAAAAACAAAATGTTTCCCTGAACTACGTCCGACTTGATTCCGAAAGGATATGTAGGCATCCTCTCCCTGGGGTTCAGTCACACCAAAATAAAAATCCACATTCCCCCAAGAGTTTAAGCTGGGGCAGGTGTTGAGATTCGACAATGATTCTCCTGAAAGTTCCAAAGTTGTAATTCAATTCAAATTCTTTTTACCCCCAAATCCTGTTCAAGTCCTTCTGATGATCGGCAAAGAAAAGTCAAAATTGGAGGATACAATCATTTGGATCTGATGCAACCAGTGAGAAAAAGTAAAATGAGAGAGTCTTATCGGTGAAAACCCACACGGGCACCATAAGGCGACGGTGAGTAGAGAAATTAAAAATGAGAGAGTCTTGTTAGTGAAAACTCGCAAAGAGCACTACAGGGAGACGTCGAGAAAAGAAATGAGAGAGGTTAGTTGGTGAAAACCCAAAAAGGGAACTGCTTATCGGAAAAGGATGATTGGTCACTATATCATCATTGGTCTGGGGCAAGGTTTCTCAACCTCAAGGTAAAGGTCGTGACGAATTTCTGAAAGTCAGATGGCTTATATAGATCAAGCATCCAGTCCAAGATGCATGTCATGTTCATTGAAGGCCGCGTACACTCCAGATAAGTTCTTCTTATCTTTTCCCCCGAAAGGGATATTTCTTGTCAAAATTCATTGTCTCCATTTCTTTGTTACTCTCTTTCAATCCCTTTCAGTCTGAATCTGTTTCTAAGGTAAAACCAAGAAAGGATGGCAAAACTGATTTACAGGGTTCTCGTTTGATGCAAGCCAATATGCAAAGGGCATCGAGTCTCGTCAGGGGCATCAAGTCGATCCCAACTGGCCGCAACGGCCGATGATTTAAACACAACTCTTAAAGGGAGAAGATCAAATCGAAATGCCCATAAAGGCAATTGAAGTGAAATGTTAAGTCCCACGTGGCTAACCCCTTCGGAAAAGATTGAAAAGCCGAAATGCTCCAAATGCTTTAAGGTCAAATGGAAGGAAAAATAAGAAATGAAAGGCCGATGAAGGAAATATAAATTTGGAAAAGGGTTAAGTCCCACACGACTAACCGTTGCAGAGTATCGGGCCAAAAATTTCCCCCGATACTCTAGAAATCCAAAAGGTAAACAAGTGAAAATCCTACAAAGGCAGAACAGAATTGAAATATAGGGTCCCACGTGACCGATCACCACAACAAAAGCTGGAAAGCCAAGGTCTCCAAATTTGGAAATGAAACCCAATCCCCAGCAAGCAAGCAAGCGGTTGAGATCTTCGTCAAAAGAGCCAAGATCAAGCAGTTGAAATAATCAAGGCCGCAAAACCAACCACCGTTTCTAACTAACAAACTGTTCTTTGTTGAAATAAGAAATAGGTGCAACTCAAAAGCAACTGTGCAAAAGCATGTTCGATTGGGGAAAATTGCGCGAGGGCTAGAAGGAGCTCTGCAGCATTGACTCCAAAAAGGAAAGTTCCCTCCAAAAATCCTATCTCGCATGCATATATAAAAAACAATAATAATAAGAATATAAAATAAATAAAAATAAAAAGAAGAAAAAGAGAAAAGAAAAGAAAAAGAAGAGATGAAATTGAAATGATTCAAACCTAAAGCATCATAGGGTCCCCAATCCCTAGCCAAACCTTTCCAACCAAGGACATCCCATTCCTTAGTCGATGCTAACATAGGGTCCCACTCCCTAATAGACACCAGCATAACCTGGTGATCTTTTTTTTCCTGACAACAGCATAACCTGTTGATCAGTTCCAGACACTGGAATAATCCAGTGATCTCTTTTAGGCAACAACATAACCTGTTGACCTTCCCAGACACCAGCATAACCTGGTGATCTCTTTTCCTGTCAACAACATAACCTGTTGATCATTTCCGGTCACTGGCATAACCTAGTGATCTCTTTTTCAGGAAACGTCATAACCTGTTGACCTTTCCTGAAACCAGCATAACCTGGTGATCTTTTTCTGACAACAGCATAACCTGTTGATCATTCCCGGACACTAGCATAACCTAGTGATCTCCTTTTCAGGCAACAATATAACCTATTGACCTTTCCAGACACCAACATAACCTGGTGATATTTTTCTGACAACAACATAATCTGTTGATCATTCCCGGGCACTGGCATAACCCGGTGATCTATTTTCCCCAGGCAACAACATAACTTGTTGACTTTTCCAGACACCGGCATAACCTGGTGATCTTTTTCTGACAACAACATAACCTGTTGATCACTTCCTGACACTGGCATAACCCAGTGATCTCCTTTTTCCCGGTAACAGCATAACCTGTTGACCTTTCTAGACACCAGCATAACCTGGTGATCTCTTTCTTGACAATGGCATAACTTGTTGATCCTCCCCCAGACACCGACATAACCCGATGATCTTTTCTTGACAACAACATAACCTGTCGATCTTTTCCAACATAGGGTCTCCAATCCCTAGTTGATTTTATTTTTTAGGCATAGGGTATCCACTCCCAAGTCTACAATAACTCCGGGTACACCATTCCCGACTTTTCATTGCTTTCAATAATAAAGTAGTGTAGATTTCTTTACAATAACTCATGAAATTGTCTTAGTGAAAACTGGGGCAGAAAATTTCGTTCATTTGTTTTTTTTAATTTTTGCAGATTACACTTTAGGACAATGGATTCGAGACGACCAAAAAAATAATTTTCGATCCAGAATAAAACAAGAAAAAAAGGGAAAGAAAAAGAGAAGGCCAAACCCAAAGTACAGAAGCAACAAAGATGCAGACTGCTCAGGACAAGATTGAAGTCGCAAGCTACGCATGTCCTGTCTTAATCCAAAAGCTGAAGAAGATTGAACCAACACCTACAACTAACAAGCATCAAGATCCAGGTCAGAGTCAGCAAAAGATCAAGACTCAAGACCAAGTCTTAGATAGGAATCTTGTAACTTAGTAACTGATAGGTTTAGTTAGTCTTTCATTTTGTTACTTGGGTGTAATAAGGAGATCAGTAGCAGTAACAACAGCAACCGCAGCGAAACCACAGTTACTCGATAGTCCAGCTACCAACACTTCCAGAACTACACTGACCTGATTCCTTTATAGCCAAGGATATGTAGGCAACCTTTGAAGCAAGGTTCGGTCAAGCTTTTCCAAAACGCTTCACAATGGAACATATGAATGGGTAGAGTCGTTTATGACTGCTCACTTTGTCTTTGCTCGAGAACTCTTCATGTCTCCGAGTAAAGAGAGGCAGCTTTGAGCACGTGATTTTTACTCACCATATCATCCTATAAAAATCTCAATAAATTAGTGGGTTTTATGAATTTTTGTTGATTTTTAGTGATTAATTTTGAATTGTTTGCATTTTGCATATTCATGATTCATCTTATAAAATTATTAAAATTGCATCACCATTGTCAAAGAATTGTGAACTTATTACTTGTAATTAATTAAATTAAAATGGACGAATATTGGCTATTTGATTTAATGTAGTTTCTAACAACTATTACTAAAATTAAATATTTTTATCCAATAAATCACAGATTTAATTAGGAGTATAAAATTAATCATTTTATCCTTAATTAATGCATGAAGCAAGGTCAAAATTAGTTGTTACATTTTAATTTAATTAGAATTAGTATTAACTAAATTAAGGATTTTAATTAAGCATAAGATGTTTAAAAAATCAGACTTGGGCCAAAAGAACCCAGGCCCAAATCTACTCTCTACAAACACTCACCTGCCCAACCCAAAATCTCCCTTGACCCGTCCAAGACCCATCCAAACGACCCCGTTTAAGCTCCTTGAATCCCTAGCCGTTGGATCTGATTGATCCAACGGTCCTGAACCCCACACCCATAAAACTATTTAACTGTTCCTAAACCCCTACCCCAGTCACTCTAAAGTATAACACCCCCCTCTTCATCTCTCTCCCTCCTCCCTTTAGAGACCAATCAACCACCGGCCAGCTTCCACCGTCTGACCACCTTCCCCCGCCGTCCTCCGCCGGCCGAAAATCGCCTCCGGTGGCGGAGCTTCTCCAATCAACCCCAAAATTATACCAGATGATCCCCATGACCTCATCAACCACCTCCCACTATCAATTTCACCAAAAAACCATTCAATCTCACCCAATTTCAAATCTGAAAACCCAAAACCCTAACCTTTCTTCTACAAGACGACTCGAAGACTTTTAATGGTTCTAACCTACATGGATCGATATCTCTCAATGAGAGCTATTGATTTCTGTGGGTTTGAGTCATTTTCAAACCCTGCTGGAGTCCGGCCAAGGTCCGGCGACTTTGACTTTTCCGGCCAAAACCTTTAACGGGTATCTCCCCTTTCTTTTATCTATCTTTTAATTTTTATTATCATTATAGAAAGTCATGAACATATTATCCGTTTAAATCACTGTTTCGTCCTGTTTTTGCATCCTTGTTTAGGTTAGCTTTCTTTTCATCCTATCCCTGTTTGTTCCTGCCTGCTTACATGCTTCTTTATTTTTTCGATAGTCTAGGCTCTGAATGTTTCATGACGACCATGTTTTAGCCTAGGGTTTAGCACTACCTCCTATGAATGTTTGTTTTCCCTAATTCGTTTGAGTAATCCAGTATACTAATATCACCATAATTGATTCTTGTTGGTTTGGTAAATACGTCCAGTTGTTAAGATTTTTCTTCCTGATCTTCAGTGTTAATTGGTTATGTTTGTATGGTCTTTACTGGAATGGGCAATTTGTTTGACCATGTTTAGGTTCTGTTAGCTAAATCCTCAACATAACATGAAGATTAATCATTCACCTAGGCTAGTTGAAATTCAGATAACCAAACTAATTCTAGGAAGCCAATCAACTAACTAACTAACCTAAACCCTGGTTGAGACTACCTATTAGCTTTAGTTAACTAATCAGGTTGACTAACTAGAGTTAATAATTAACCATAATCATTTTAAGCCTAGTCAGCCTAAAGGTAATTCTAGGAACCTAGAGGGGTAATTTAGTACTTTAGTTAAGGGAATCTTGGGTGTTACAACCCAAGAACCTTTTAGAACTATCAAATCAGATTTATTAAGGGGTAAAATGGTCATTACAGGGGGTGAGAATCTTCTAGAATAGGGCAGTTGTCCCAGAGGATAAAGATGACAGCTGCACCTGTATCTCCCTTCAGCCCATTGGATAAGGAATATGCTAAGCATATCCTGTCCAAAATCCCTCTATATATACAGACACCTTTCACCATGAGGAGGGGAGAAGTTTTTGTCTGCTGAAAAGAGCTGAAAATCACAGAAAAATATGGAACAACCTCTGCTCGAAAATAATTTTTGAGGATATTAGAAAAACAAATCTGATTCCTTTTTTCTAAAATGTTCATGAAGTATTTGCTGGGATTCTGAGCCTCTTTCCTCCTTCAGACTCTGATCTACGAGTCTATTTGGGTTAAGTTTGTGGGAGCTGTGTTTGGTTTCAAAGTTTGCTGGTTATTTGCTACTTGGGTATTCCTTCCTCTAGTTGAATTACTTCTTGGCCAGACCTTTATTTGGTCAGGATTTCTTTGTTCTTTTTTCCTTTGAGAGGTGTGTAATTTTCCTGTCTATGAATGAATCCTTTTCAGATGTGAATCTTGTATTATAATATGTAAATTTGTTGGTTTCTTATTTGAGTTTTCTTGGCTAAATTTGTATGGAACCTCTCTGTTAGAAATTTGTATATATATCTTAAGCTAAAATATGTTCTGCTGAAATTTGTTTAGGAGCTTTTGAACATAGGACTTGAATGCTGAAATGTTTATAAGGTTTTGGCATTACTGGACTTCGAACCCGACCTCATACATAGTCAGGTTCTTTCTATAAGAATGCACAAATCTGCTCCTCATTTGTGTTTAGTCTTTAGTCGCTAAAGAGGTCACAAGCAGAGGAGCTTGTGTATCTTCAGGTTTATTATTAAGATCTAAAGTCTATTAATATCTTCTTAAGGGATAGATGAATCATATGGCTTCAATATTCCATTTATGGACATATTTAGTCAACAGCTATCCCTGTTTGACTCGATCCGTGGGTCCGATGTGTAGTTCTTAAAATTATGCTATATGGACATCATGAGGACTGAATCTGGCCCATTCATGGTCAGGTTCACCCTCTGAGGATGCATAAAAATCTGTTTTGGTTGTTTGGAAATGGCTAAAAATGCAGGTTTAACTACAAAAGTTGAATCACACAACATTGCTGATGCTTGCACAGGAGCAGCAACTTTATTTATTTACCCTGTCTGGTTTTTTTATTTAGAACTTGTATTTTTGAGTAGAAAAACTGTATTTAGTTGAATTCTATTTTTATGTATATGTAAAAAAGGACTGGACATTTTTTTTTATACTCAGCTTTATAATTTCATTTCGCCTTGATAAAGTTTTTCCCAAATGTATAAGTATGGATTCGCTGCTCAAAAGCATTTTGTATGAATTTATATTCGAATTAATCTGTCCGAAATCTCTTAACAAACTCTTACTGAAATTCTTGAAAATAATGTTCCAGATTCAATGATTTTCAAAATACACAAATAAGAATTTGCGATTTAAAACGTTTTTCGACTCACAACCTTTAGATCTCCTGAATTTACGACAAGAAACATTTGAATGCCCCTGCATAGGATTTAATACATATGGATCATGATTCGGAAAGCCTGTATCGGTGCCATATGAAGTTAACAAAACTACTCTGTTATAGTTGGAAATGCTGATTTGATTCTTTGAAATATTGTTATGAATTAGTAACCTTTGGATTTCTTGTAGAACTTTCATTTGTTGGCACACTTCTTTATAGCATTACATAGCTTTTATTTCTTACATAATTCGTCATAAATAGGATTGGCTAAAAGCGTTAAATAATCAGGGAGCTAAAATGATCGTAGCCCGAAACATGCTATCTTTAGGCTAGTGAACATCATTTTAGGCAATCCTTTAGGTAAAATGAATAGCTTTAGTTTGAAATTTGACAAAAATCGATCATTACCTCAAAATTACCCTAAACTACACCCGGGAGTGGCAACTCATGCCCCCGACCTTCAATTTCAAACATTAACAAAATGTACATAGCAAACACGGGTGCATTTCATGTGACGTGTGCTCAAAATAACAAGTGCACGCCATCGTGACTTGTTTAAGATAAATCCATAAATGTCCAAATTGATCTTAAAACTTAAACGCTCTTTCAAAAATAGAAAGCATAAAGAATGATCGAAGGCTGCCTTATAGACATTATAAAACCGTCATGACCAATAGTCTTGATTACGTGATCTACACTCGGGTTCGACAACTCATGTCCCCTTCTTCAACTTCAAATTATAATAAAAATCACAGTAATTGCGGGTGCATTTTAAGTGGCGTTGTTATAATGTGTCCAAAAAAAAACAAACAAGTGCACGCCATCGTGACTTGTTTCAAGATAAATCCATAAATACTAAAAGCGGTTAAAAATTTAACGGCTAAATGCACAATAGGCTAAAATACGTAAATAATCAGGTAATTTAGGCCAAATATTAATAGTTAAGCGACTGTTCTAGAACAACGGGACTCGGGAATGCCGAACACCTTCTCCCGGGTTAACAGAATCCCTTATCCAGATTTCTGGTTCGCATACATTTTTTAAATAGAGTCAAAATTTCCTCGGTTTGGGATTTTCATAAATAAATGGTGTCCCAGAACACCGTAAAAAAATCCGAGTAGCGACTCTGAATTTAAATAAATAAATCCCAAATTTGATTTATGTCACTTAAAGTGGAAAAACTCCCCTATCCCTCTTCGGGTGGAAAAAAGGAGGTCATTAATCACAAAATATTTTGTGGAAGTGAAAGCAACTAGGTTACCTCTGTCACAAAATTGTGACACACTGATTAGGATATATTTCAAGCCATCTATCAAGTACACATGTTCAATGGAACGTGTGTCATCCTTACCTACCTTACCAACCCCGATAATTTCACTTTTCTTTCCATTTCCAAAGGAGACATTTCCTCCTTTGAGGTTTTCAAGTGAAAGGAACTGTTCCTTGTTCCCTGTCATATGTTTTGAGCAGCCACTATCCAAGTACCACATTTGGCCGCTTACTTTCACTTGAACCTACAAAAAGAAATCTGGGGTTAGTCTTAAGAACCCAAACTAGCTTGGGTCCTTTTCTAGCTTTTTCTGGCCCAATTTGGTAACCAATTTTTTCTTTTAACAAAGCTCTCATTTCTTCTATTGGCCTGCTCTTTTGCATTACACTCAATTTTGTAGTGACCAGTCTTACCACAATGGGTGCAAATTTTGTTCTCAGGGAGAGTGAGATACTTGCTTTTGGGATCCCACTTGGGCAATTGACTCCCAAAGCCAATTCCTCTCCGGTTGCTACTATGATTTTCTTGAAGCCATGTCAAGGCATCAGAGGATTTATTCCATTTACAAGTTCGATCTAATTCATGTTTGACTTTACCAAGTTCTTCTTTAAGAGTCCTTATCTGTTCATCCTTAGTATACATCTTATCTTTTAGTTTTCCCACATTTTCTTCTAACATGATATAAGAATCATCAACAACCTTTTTACTAGTTCCTAGCTTTAATTTTAAATTTCAGATTTTAGCTCTAGAATCTTAGTTTCGAGTGGATGAACCTGGTTCATCAAGATAGTGTTTTTCTTTTCAGATTCACTTACTTTGATTTCCAGGTTCATGCATTTTTCTTTTAGCATTGCACACTCTTTAGAGAGTTGATCTTTCTCTTTGGTTGTTTCTTCGGAATCATCCATGAAATCAAGTAGCAACTCAAAGAGTTTTACTTTAGATAGGAACTTTATTTTGTTTTTGAGATGGGATATACTTACCTCTGGTTCTTCATATGATTCCTCATCAGATTCGCCAATTGCCATGAGCGCATGTTCTTCATTCTCACCATCTTCTGATTCTTCATCTAAGCTTTCCCCCCAAGCAGCAACCATAGCTTTTGTTGTGGTTTTCTTGGATTGGACCAGTTCCTTTTTCCTGTTCCTTCTTCAAACCTCTCATTTTTCCATTCCACTTCCCACTGAGGACAGTTCTTGATATGGTGATCAGTATTTCCACACTTGTAGCATCCCTCGTTGGTTGGCCTTTCTGGAGATTTTGCCTTGTTGTAGTTTCCACCTCTAGAGATGCCCTTCTTCCTTATGAGAAAGTTTCTAAATTCTTTGGTAATCATGGCCATCTCATCTTCTTCCAGATCTTCTCCCTAAGTAATTCTTAGTGCTAGACTTCTTTCCTTCTTTGGAGCATCCATTTTTATTGCATGTTTCCAATTAGCTCGTCCAATCTAAGGGTTTCCATATTTTTGGATTCCTGGATAGCAGTGATTTTACTTTCTCAGGAAACTGGTAAGACCCTTGTCAGGATCTTCTCTACCCTGTCTTCTTCAAGAATGACTCTACCAAGAGACTTAAGTTCATTGGTCAGAGTTGTGAACCTTGTGTACATTTCTTGAATTGTCTCTCCTTCTTTCATAGTAAAGTTTTCATACTGAGAGTATAGTAGAGTATCTCTTGATCTTTTCACTTGAGGTGTTCCTTTGTGAGCTCCTTGTAAGGTATTCCAGATTTCTTTGGCAGTGGTGCAACTTTGAATCGTACTATACTCGTCTGGACCTAGTCCACAAACTAGCCACTTTTTGGCCTTAGCATTTTTCTCCCATTTCTTGAGATCCTCAACAGTGTAGTTAGCTCTAGTTTTTGGTACATCTTCTCCTTCAGCAGCCTTATTCATGGTGGCTGGAGGACCATCAATAACTATGTCCCAAAGTTCATAGTCTTCTCTAATCAGGTGATCCTTCATCCTATTCTTCCACCAGGAGTAATACTGGCCATTAAAGAGTGGTGGCCTTGCAGTTGATTGACCCTCCCAGTTTCCAGGTGGTGCACTCATTTTGATCTTTTCCAAGGTGTTAGCCTTTTCAAGGATAACCAGCTCCGATACCAATTGATGTTTTATGCGTCAATACCACACAAGAGGGGGGGGGGGCTAGAGTCTGAACATCCAAGGCTAAAGGCCTCTCAACCGCTGGAAGATATGCCAAGCTCCCCAAACTCTCCACCCGACGAATCAAGGCGTCGGCCACTACATTGGCCTTCCTCGATTGGTATAATATGGTGATTTCATAGTCTTTAAGTATCTCCAACCACCTCCGCTGACGTAGATTAAGGTATTTCTATCTGAACAACTGCTGCAAACTCCGGTGATCAGTGTAAATCTCACAGGGAACACCGTACAATTAATGACGCCAGATCTTCAAGGCGTGAACAATAGCTGCTAACTCGAGGTCATGAACCAGATAATTCTTCTCATGCACCTTCAACTTCCTGGACGCGTAGGAAATCGACCTACCGTCCTACATCAATACTGCTCCAAGGCCAATCCTCAAGGCACACAATAGACTGCGGATCTCTGTATCTGATGACGGTGTAGGCAAACTCTGCACTGCCTCCACCTTCTCTTGATATAACTTGATCCCATCACAAGACACTATGTGGCCATAGAATGCCACTAAATCAAGCCAGAACTCACACTTGTAGAATTTTGCATACAATCTCTTCTCCCTCAAAGTATGAAGCACAGTCCTCAAGTGCTGCTCATGATCTTCCCGTGATCGGGAATACACCAGGATGTCGTCAATAAATACAATGATGAAGGAGTCAAGATAAGGACGGAACACACTGTGCATCAAATGCATAAAGTCTACTGGGGAATTGCTCAGCCCAAAGGACATGACAAGAAACTCATAGTGACCATATATGGTCCTGAAGGCAGTCTTCGGGATGTCCGACTCACGAATCTTTAGGTGATGATAGCCAGATCGCAAGTTAATCTTGGAGAAAACCCTGGAACCCTGTAACTGGTCGAATAAATCATCAACGCGACACAATGGATACCTGTTCTTCACTGTAACCTTGTTCAGATGCCGATAATCAATACACATACGCATAGAGCCATCCTTTTTCTTCACAAATAGCACTGGAGCACCCCAAGGTGATATACTAGGCCTGATGGAACCCTTATCAAGCAACTCCTATAGCTTCTCCTTCAACTCAGAAGGAGCCATACGATAAGGAGTAATAGAAATGGGTTGAGTGCCCGACAAAACATTAATGCCGAAATCAATATATCTATCGGGCGGCATACCCGGAAGATCAGCTGGGGATACATCAGGAAAGTACCTCACTACTGGGACTGACTCAACTGGAGTGGTATCAACACTGACATCTCTCACATAGGCCAAATACGCATCACACCCCTTCTAAACCATCCGCTGAGCCTTAAGAAATGAAATGACCCTGCGGGGAGTATACTCTAAGATACCTCTCCACTCTAATCTCGGAAAGCCTGGCATGGCTAGTGTCACGGTCTTAGCGTGACAATCAATAATAGCATAATGGGATGACAATTAGTCCATGCCCAAGATAACATCAAAATCTACCATGGTGAGCAATAATAAATCAGCCCTGGTCTCAAAACCACTAAGAGTAATCAAACACGACTGATATACGCGGTCCACAACTAGAGATTCTCCCACATGAGTAAATACATAAACAGGGGAAATCAAAGAATCCCGAGATATCCCCAAATGTGGAGAAAAATAAGAGGACACATATGAATACGTAGAGTCTCGGTCAAATAATATTGATGTCTCCCTAAGAAAGACAGGGAAAATACCAGTGATGACTGAATCTGAAGCAAAGACCTCGGAACGGGCTGGAAGGGCATAGTATCTAGCCTGGCCTCCCCCTCTAGGGTGACCTCTGCCTCCCCAACCTCCACCTCGAGCTGACTGAGGAGGTGGAGTGGCAGCCGGAGCTGGAAGAATAGCCGGAGGACCCGGCGAAGCACATGGAGGCTGATATGACTGTGGAGGTGTACCCCTCCTGGCCTTGGGGAAATCTCTAATCATGTGACGAGTGTCACCACACTCAAAACAACCCCCCGGAGGACGGTGCGGCTGAGATTGAATAGGAGCTGGACTGCTGGGCTGGCCGATAATAGCACCTCGAACTAAAGGCATACTGGATACTGGCGGTGCATAATAGGAATCTTAAGGCCTAGGAGGAGCTGGAATACCGCTGGCTGCTAGAAGAGCTGAATGAACAGGGTGACCCACAAAGCCCCTACCGTAGCGTGCTGCTGGTGTACGAGCTCCTGAAAAATGGACAGTCTCTTGAGACCTCTTGGCCTCTCTCTCCTCTCGGTCCCGGGAAAACATGCCCTCTACTCTCTTGGCAATAGTCACTGCCTGCTGATAAGTGATATCCATCTCCAACTCTCTGGCCATACTGGACCGAATACTAGGGTGAAGTCCCTTAATGAAGCAGCGAACCCTCTCTGTGACTGTGGCAACCAAGGATGGTGCATGCCGAGATAACTCACTGAAACAGACTGCATACTCCCACACAGTCATAGTACCCTGGCGCAACTGCTCGAACTCCGCGCGCTAAGTATCCCCGAGGCTCTGAGAGACATACTCTCACAGAAACATCTCTGAAAACTGAGCCCAAGTGAGTGAGGCTGCCTCATCCGAACTACTCAGCTCATAGGCCCACCACCACTAATATGCCGCTCCCCTCAACTGGAAAGCGGTGAAAGAAACCCCACTAGTCTCCATAATGCCCATAGTGCGGAGGATACGATGACATTCCTCAAGAAAAGCCAGAGCGTCATATGAAGCTAGTCCGCTGAAAATAGGTGGGTGGTACTTCTTGTACCTCTCAAGTCTGAGTTGGTCTGCCTCATAAGAAGCTACCCTGGTCCCATGCTGTACCGGAGCCACTGGGGGCATAGGAATATACTCCGGGGCCTGATCAACCTGGCCCCTTTGCTCAGGAGTGCGGGCTCCGGGAGTTTGTGCCCCTCTCCTGGAATAAGATGTGGTTGGAGCTATCGGGAGTAGCCCCGCATAAGTCAGAGTGCTGAAGATGCTCATGAATTGAGCCAAAGTCTCTTGGAGGGCTGGAGCAGCAATAGGGACCTCTTGTGCCGGCTCTCCAGCTGGAGCTGCTGTAGGCTCCTCTATTGTTGTTCCCGCTGGTGCTCGGGCTGCACTGGGTGCTCGTCCTCTAACCCTACCCCTGTCTCTGGTGGCTCTGGCTGGGGGCTGGGGTGCCTGGTTGTCGGTCCGTTCGGTACGGGTCCTCACCATATGTGAGAAAGAATAGAATAGAGTTTTAAAATTTTTGATGTCAATAACTCGCACGACAAGGAAATCAAAGAAATATGATTGTTCTTAACAGTTACATATCCTCCCGAAGATAGATACGGACGTCTCCGCACTAATTCGCGAGACCCTAATAAACCGGCTTGTGACTCCAAGACACTCTGATACCAAATTTTCACAATCCGATTCACCCTCCGAAGCGTGACGACACCTAGTCTCTACGACTAGGTAAGCCTACTATAAGGGTGGAACTGAAATAAAACACAAGAAATAATAGAGGATAAGGGAAATGATATAAATAACATACTGGCCGCCCGACTCATACAAAATATAACTCCCCAAGACTCGGAATGTCACATACAGTCACAAGCTTCTAACACTATTGTAGCTCTAACAAAGAAAACTGGAAAGTACATAAGAAAATCTTTACAAGCTAGATTGGACGGGGACTCAGAGGATTCTGCCGACGTAGCAGAAATACCTTCCAGTCTCCTGGAATCAGCAGCAATGACTAACCACGAGGCTGATAGCTCGTACCTGGGTCTGCACACGAAAAACATGTGCAGGAAAGGGTATGAGTACACCACATTTGGTACCCAGTAAATGCCAAGCCTAACCCCAGGCAAGTGGTGACGAGGTCAGGTGAAAGCCTTACTGGATTTCTATATAAATCAATTTAAAACAGTACAAAGATAGGTAATGTATACAGTAAACAGTTTAAGAAAAACAATATAAGTTCTACAGTAAAGAGAGTCCTCGACTCGACACAATATATAAATCACAAGGTGGAATCTCTCGGGATACCGTCCCGTAGTTCCAAATGATTATGCAGTACAAGGGGATCTCCCGGAATACGTCCGTAGTCCCAAAATAAATATGCAGTACAGGGAGATCTCCCGGAATACGTCCGTAGTCCCAAAGTAATTATGCAGTATAGGGGGATCTCCCGAAATACGTCCGAATTCCCAAAGTAAATATGCAGTATAGGGGGATCTCCCAGAATACGTCCGTAGTCCCAAAGTAATTATGCAGTATAGGGGGATCTCCCGAAATACGTCCGAATTCCCAAAGTAAATATGCAGTATAGGGGGATCTCCCAGAATACGTCCGTAGTCCCAAAGTAAATAGGCAGTAAAGGGGGATCTCCCGGAATACGTCTGTAGTCCCATTCTAAATATGTTATGCAGGATGAATGACAAGCATAACATCGAGTTTACACAGTTTATACTAATCACAGATTAGGCAAATAAGGTCTTAACTAAGCATGGCACACAAAAAATCAAGTAGGCAATTAAACACGTAAGCATGCTTTCCTACTCTAAACTAAACAATCTATCATATAAGAGCAAGTTCATAGAAGAGAAAAACAATATGTGCTTTAGTAAGGAGAAAAATGAGATTTTTGGAATTAACGGCTCGTGTACGTACTCGTCACCTCACGTACACGGCGCCCACACAACATTTAGCATCAATATCCTAAGGGGGAAGTCCCCAATTAGCAAAAGCAATGTCTCCTTGCATAATATGGATTCCAAACATTCCTGATCTGGATGTGAATGAGTCGAATGACTTAGCCCTCGGTCTATTAGTGAACCATCTCTCCAGGGATTGTGAAAGATGTTCTACTAGAAATATTCTTGTTATTGCTTCGACTCATATTCCCCAAAAAGTGGATCCCGCTCTAATAGCTCCGAATAAATTAAATACGTGCATTAAGATACGAAGGCTTCTTCTTCCACAACAACGAAAGCACTTTTTCACTCTTTCATATACTAGGGGATTTCACTTGGAAAAGAAAATGTTCCATACTAACGGAGACAAGCCACTTACCTCGACTGCTCAATTCAATCTGGAATCACGTTCTTGCCATTAGTACCAAACTCCGAATGGCCCGAATCTATTCAAATAAGTTTCATAATGTGAATATCACTACAAGCAACTAGTTTAATAAACAAATTTGAAGCTAAAGCGTGAAATTAGGGAAATCTCCGAAAAAGTTCCTCGGCCCACGTCTCGAGATCGGGTAAAAGTTACAAGTTCCGGACACTCGTTCACTCATGAGTCTAACCATACAAAAATTACTCGAATCGGATACCAAAATCTCGATCAAAGCTCAAAAGCTCGGTCTAAGAACTTTATCCAAAATTACAATTTTTCAAAATTAAAGGATGAATTTAATCATAGATTCGTGGAAATTAATCAAAACCGAGTAGGAATTACTTACCCAAATTGCCCAGGTAAAAATCCCTCCAAGAATCGCCTAATCCCGAGCTCTCAAGTCCAAATTGTGAAAAATGGCTTAAACCCTCGATTTTGAACATTTTTATTCTGCCCTGATTTTACTTAATCGCGATCGCGGAAGAACCATCGCGATCGCGAAGAACAAATTTCACGCCTCAAGATTTTACTCTACGCGAACGCGTAAACACTCACGCGAACACGATGCACCATTCCTCAGACCGTACATGAACGCGACTGGGCTTACACGACCGCGAAGTGCAAAAGCTCAACTCCACTGCCGCCTCACTCCTTCTACGCGAACACGGCCTAGCCCACGCGAACGCGATGACCAAGCTTCCTACTCTATGCGATCACGTTCTTTTTCATGCGATTGTGATGCATTAAGTCCTGACTGGCCTACAATTTCTCTACGCGATCGCGGACTCCCTCACGTGATCGCGATGGAGAAAAGCATGTTGCACTCACACCAGAAAACCAGCAATCAATACAAGGTTAAAATGACCCGTTGAGCATCCGAACACCCCCCAGGGCCACAGGACCTCAACCAAACCTACCAACCAGTCCTAATACCTCATTCTCACTTAGTCGAGCCTTCAAACCACATCACATAACACCAAAATCACAAATTATACATGGATTCAAGCCTAGAAACTTAGAAATTTTTCCAAAATCCACAACAATGCCGAAACATGTCAAAACTAGTCCGAATGACCTCAAATTTGACACACAGGTCACAAATGACACTACGGACCTACAGCCACTTTCGGAATCCCATTCTGAGCCCGACATCAAAATTTTACCTATCGGCCGAAATTGCCCAAAATTCTAACTTTCGCCAATTCAAGTCTAACTCTACTACAGACTTCGAAACCATATTTCGGACACGCTCCTAACCCTGAAATCACTCAACAGAGCTAACGGAGTTAACAGAATTCCATTCTGGACCCGTCTTCACCTAGTTCCAACCACAGTCTGATTTCTAAGGCTTAAACTCAAAATTAGGGGTTAAGTGTCCCAAAACTCTCCGAATTTCATAGCTAATCACTCCGGGAAGTCCCAAAAGCAGAAAAACACGTGGGGGAAACAATTATTAGGGTATCGGGGCTCTAACTATCAAAATGACCGGCTAGATTGCTACACAAATCCAGGCACATAACGTACTTTCTTTCCCCTTCTTTTTTGCGTTTTCTTCAAAAAAAAGTCACTTCACCAATCGTGAAGGTTTTCTCTATCCATACTTTGTCTCAAAATATCTCCATGTTTACATTAGTAAGGTAATAATTCAGTGTATCTACTTTGTTGCTATCAATTAAGATATGTTGAATATTAATTTAGTAACACGCTCGTGACCAAGTCAAGTAACTATCATAGAATTCAAGTTTTATGTATTAACGTTGCATAAAAATTTCACGATCAATACAAATTGGAAAATGTTAACAAATTATAATTCGATAAACGTAACATCAATTCGTATATTTTCTGTTCACATGCGGAGAGAACCATACCTAAATGCTCATTTAAATATCATGTGTAACGAAAATTTTCACTGATATTATTGTTGTGGTGTTCGTTCTTGTCTTAACATGGCCGAAAGACCAAGTCATTTAGTTGCATTAGGTAGGAGATGCAAAACCTGTCTAAACTCTAATTATACATCCAACTTCTCTCTCTTCACACCAATGCTAAACTAGAATATCTACAGTAGTCTCAAGGAGTAGTAGTGACCGTTATTTCTTTCCCATGTCTAGGGTGTTTAGTTGGTTTTGTCCTAAATAGTGCTTCACATGGAAATAAAACCCAATTTTTAACTTTTATACAAGTCATTAGCGAAATGAGCGCGAGTTCTTTTAACTTTTATACAAGTCATTAGTGAAAGGAGCGCGGGCTAATTCTTAATTTTTTGACAAAAACTTTGTGGTTAATATGCATGCTTATTCGGTTTTAATTTGATTACTTAATGTTGATTATTATCATCTTGGTAAAAGTTACATGTGACTTGAAATATTTGTATCCGACACTCAAGACCATAAACTTCAGTAGCCAGCCTATATATATATATATATATAAAAGTTGCAATTTGAGGGGCAAGCTTACCCATTCTGAACATATTATTTGGATCCTAGAATGACCAGGGAGCATTTAGGAAACAAATTTACTCGCATCCAATATTCAAACCACCAAATAAACTCAGAGTTATGCAATACAATGATAAGGTAATTGGAGCTGAGTGACACTGTTTACCTTTAAAACGGGTAACAACTGAATTTATACGTGGTTTTGAAGGATATGTGGATTGATTCAATACAAATAACCATGGATTGATTTAACACAAATAATCAAGAATGTTAGATAAACGAGTTAAAGACAAAAAGAATAATCAAACCAATTTTGAAATTAAGGCCGGATTCGGATTAAAGCTGGAAAGTAGTTCTACCCTCGACCGGACCCTCAATTCGAAGCCAATTGCATATAAAGAACTGTCACGACCCGAAATTCCCACCGTCGGTATCGTGATGACGCCTAATAATCACATGCTAGGAAAGCTAACATTTGAGGCTCAATAAGCAACAAAACCATAAAACCCATAACGATCAACAACAATTAACACATAACAAATTAATAAGAAAGTAGAAATTCTTAACATAACCGAATATCTATACACAACTACCCATTATCTGGGGTCACAACTCATCGACTTGTATGATTTATCTACAAATATTTGTCTGAAGGAAAAGTACAATTGCTTATAAGTCAAAGAAACAGTAAACTGATGCAGGTAAAAAGGGACTCCAGGGTCTGCGGATATCGGGAAATCTACCTTGGGTCTCCTATGTAGGGAAGTCAACAACAAATCTCAGAATCAGTTCGGACCGACACCTGAATCTGCACATGAAGTGCAAAGTGCAGTATCAGTACAACCGACCCCATGTACTGGTAAGTGTCGAGCCTAGCCTCGGTGAGGTAGTGAAGAGGCTAGGACAAGACACCCACAAACAACATGTGCAGTATAATCATACATATAGCAATGAGAGTAATAAATGTAATAAGATAGGAAATATTGGGAAGGGGACATGCTGAGGGTTTCACAATGTAAGAAATCAAAATCAGTGATAAAACCGGATCAATCAAAATGCCTTAAACAGATAAAACAAGTAAAAACGGTAAGGAAATTGCACGGCATCACCCTTCGTGCTTTTAATCTCAACCTCACCGTATGAAACAACAGAACGGCACGATATCATCCTTCGTGCATTATCTCTCTCATAATATAACAAGGCATCACCCTTCGTGCATTATTACTCACGAAACATGGCATGACATCACCATTCGTGCATTAACACTCGCTCACAACATTGGCACGATATCACCCTCGTGCTTTACACTCTTCCTCGTCAAAGCAAGGAACAACAACAATGGAGATGTAGACATATCAAAATCGGTCTTACTTCAACATTTAAATGCCACAATACCAACCTCAACTTCGAGCCAATACTCAGCAAATACCAAATTTCAGTAAAACATGGTAAAAGTTGCTGAACATAACAAATGGCTAAGCTAAGCATGAACAATACGATTAAAGACTACAGTAGTTACGAGAATAAGACTCACTCGCATGTTATGACTCGACAAAAACATGTAGGTGCTCATCACCTCACCTATACATTGTACTCAACAACCAAACACGTAGCAAATAGTCAAACAATACCTAATCTTTCAAGCCAAAGTTAGACACGACAATTACCTCGCTCCAAATGCCAAATTCAAAGCTCAACCACAACTTTTCCTCTAGATTTCACCTCCAAACCACTTGTATCTAGTCATAACTAACTTAATAACATAAATTATTGCTAAAGAAATCAATTTCAATACATAACTATAGGTTTCCAAAACTTTCCCTCAAAAAGTCAAAAATCGACCCCGGGCTCGCTTGGTCAAAACTCAAGGTTCGGATCAAAACCCATTCACCTCCGATCCCGAATATATAATTAGTTTCGGAATTCGACCCCAAATCGAGGTCTGATTCCCCAATTTACAAAAATCCCCAATTCTCCCAAAATCCCTAATTCCTACCATGCACACCCTTGATTTTAGATGGAAATTTCATGAAATACAATGGGTAATTGAAAGAAAATGGCTTGGAATCACTTACCAACACTTCAAGGAAGAAATAGTCTTTTGAAAATCGCCTCTAGGTCTTCTATATTTTAAAAATGTGAAGAAATAGCTTGAGTCTCGATATGATTGAACTCACTGCGCAACGACTTTCACACTTGCAGTGCAGAGGTCGCACCTGCGGATCCGCTTCTGCGGAATGGGTTCCGCTTTTGCAGTCCCGCTCCTGTGGAGAAAATCCCGCATATGTGGAAACTGGCCTCCCATCCTTGGGTCGCACCTGCGAGTCGCAGGTGCGGGCACACCAGATCTGGTGCAGCAGCAGCCCTGTTGAGTTTTCAACTCAACTTGCGCATCGTCCAAATGGAACCAGAGCCCTCGGGGCTCCAAACCAAGTATGCACACAAGTGTAAAAACATCATACAGACTTGCTCGTGCGATCAAATCGCCAAAATAACACTTAGAACTACGAATTTTGCACCAAATCGCATGAAATTCTTGAGAACACTTTAAAATACCTATTTTCACAACCGGACGTCCGAATCATGCCAAATCAATTTTGTTCCTCATTAAATTTCACAGACAAGTTCTAAATATCATAACAGACCTGTACCGATCTTCGGAACAAAAATACGAACCCGATACCAACAATATTTAACATTAACCAATTTCTGAAAACCATTAAAATTTCAGTCTTTCAATTTTTATCAAAAATTCATATCTCGAGATAGGGACCTCGGAATTCGATTTCGGGCAGACGCCTAGGTCCCATATTTCATTACGGACCCACTAGGACCTCCAAAATATGGGTCTGGGTCTGTTTACCCAAAATGTTGACCGAAGTCAACTAAAATCAACTTTTTAAGACAAAAATTATTATTTTCATCATTTTCCACATAAAAGCTTTTTGGAAATCACACCCGGACTATGCCCGCAAATCGAGGAGGGTAAAAAATGAGATTTTGAAGGCTAAAAGCGCGGAATCAAGTCTAAAGCATAAGATGACCTTTTGGGTCATAACAATCTCCACCTCTAAAACAACCGTTCGTCCTCGAACGTACATAGAAAAGTACCTGAACTGGTGAATAGGCGGGGATATCTACTCCGCATGTCCGACTCGGACTCCCAAGTAGCAGCCTCAACAGGCTGACCTCTCCACCGCAGACTAACTGAAGGATAACTCTTCTACCTCAACTGACGAACCTGTCGGTCTAGGATAGCCACCGACTCTTCCTCATAAGTCAAATCCTTGTCCAACTGGACAGAGCTGAAATCTAACACGTGGGACGGTTTACCATGATACTTCCGAAGCATGGACACATGGAACACTAGATGAACTGCTGATAACCCTAGAGGCAATGCAAGTCTATAAGCCACCTCTCCCACTCTATCGAGAATCTCAAAAGGCCCGATATACCTAGGGCTCAACTTGCCCTTCCTTCCAAATATCATGACACCCTTCATGGTTGACACTCGAAGAAACACCTTCTCCCCGACCATGAATGCCACATCATGAACTCTACGGTCGGCAAAACTCTTTTGCCTGGACTGAGCTATGCGAAGTCGATCCTGAATAATCTTGACCTTGTCCAAGGCCTCCTGTACTAGACCAGTACCCAACAACCGAGCCTCCCCCGGCTCAAACTACCCAACTAGAGACCTGCATCGTCTACCATATAATGCTTCATAGGGAGCCATTTGAATGCTCGACTGGTAGTTGTTGTGGTAGGCAAACTCTGCAAGGGGAAAGAATTGATCCCATGACCCTCCAAAGTCTATAACACAAGCGCAGAGCATATTTTCCAAGATCTGAATAGTACGCTCGGACTGTCGTCTGTCTAAGGATGAAATGTTATGCTCAGCTCAACCCGTGTACCCAACTCACGCTGTACAACCCTCCAAAAATGCGAGGTAAACTGCGTACCTCGATCAGAAATGATAGACACGGGCACACCGTGAAGACGGATGGTCTCCCGAATATAAATCTCTGCCAACTACTATGAAGAATAGGTAACTGCCACAAGAATGAAGTGTGTTGACTTAGTCAGTCTATCCACAATGACCCAAACGGAGTCGAACTTCCTCTGAGTCCGTGAGAGTCCAACAACAAAGTCCATAGTGATATGCTCCCACTTCCATTCAGAAATCTCCATCTGCTGAAGCAAACCACCAGGTCTCTAGTGCTCATACTTCACCTGCTGACAATTCAAGCACCAAGCTACATAAGAAATTATATCCTTCTTCATCTTCCTTCACCAATAATGCTGCCGCAAGTCCTGGTACATCTTGGCGGTGCCCGCATAGATAGAATAGTGAGAACTGTGGGCCTCCTCAAGGATCAATTCACAAATCCCATCCACATTAGGCACACACACACGACCCTGCATCCTCAAACTCCGTCATCTCCAACTGTAACCTGCTTGGCACCACTATGCCGCACTGTGTCCCTAAGGACCATCAAATGAGGGTCATCATACTGCCGGTCTTTGATACGCTCAACTAAGGAGGACCGAACGACTGTGCAAGCTAGAATACGGTTTGGCTCTGAAATATCCAAACTAACAAACTGGTTGGCCAAAGTCTGAATATCTGATGCTAGCGGCCTCTCACAGACTGGAATGTACGCAAGGCTGCCATACTCCTGCCTTCCACTAAATGCGTCAACCACCACATTGGCCTTTCTCGGATGATACAACATGGTGATATGATAGTATTTCAATAGCTCCAACCAGCTCCTCTGACTCAAATTTTTTGAACAAATAGTGAAGGCTGCGATGATCCGTGAAAACCTCACACGAAACGCCATAAAGATTGCCTCCAAATCTTCAGCGCATGAACAATGGCTGCCAATTCTAAATCATGGATAGGATAATTCTTCTCATGAACCTTCAACTGCCGAGACGCATATGCAATCACCCTGCCCTTCTACATCAATACTTCTCCGAGCCCAACTCGGGAGGCATCACAATATACCGTGTAAGATCCTGAACCTGATGGTAACACCAACACCAACGTTGTAGTCAAAACTGTCTTGAGCTTCTGATAGCTCGCCTCACACTCGTCTGACCTTCTGAATGAGGAACCCTTATGAGTCAACCTGGTCAACGGGGCTGCTATAGATGAAAACCCCTCTACAAATCGGCGGTAATAACCCGCCAAACCTAAGATGCTCCTGATCTCCGTGGCTGAAGTGGGTCTAGGCCAGTTCTTGACTTCCCCAATCTTCTTAGGATCTACCTGAATGCCCTCTGCTGATACAACGTGGCCCAAGGAAGCGACTGAATCCAACCAAAACTCGTACTTCAAAAATTTGGCATATAAATAACTATCTCTCAGAGTCTGGAGCACTATCCTAAGGTGATGCTCATGCTCCTCCCGACTGCGAGAGTATATCAAGATGTCATCAATCAACGCAATAAAAAAAGAATCCAAATAAGGTTTGAACAGTCGGTTCATCAAGTCTATAAATGTTGTTGGGGCATTGGTCAACCCAAAGGACATCACCAGAAACTCATAGTGCCTATACCGCGTCCGAAAAGTTGTCTTATAGACATCAGATGCCCTAATCCTCAACTGATGGTAGCCAGATCTCAAATCAATCTTCAAAAACACTTTGGCACCTTGAAGCTGATCAAATAAATCATCAATTCTCGACAACGGATACTTGTTCTTGATGGTGACCTCTGTTCAACGGATACTTGTTCTTGAGGGCGAGGCACTAGGTCTAATGAAGCCCTTATCGAGCAAATCCTGCAACTGTTCCTTCAATTCTTTCAATTCTGGTGGGACCATCCGGTATGGAGGAATAAAAATAGGCTGAGTGCCCGGAGCCAAATCAATACAAAAGTCAATATCCCTGTCGAGTGGAATTCCCGACAAGTCTACAGGAAATACCTCTGGAAACTCACGAACAACAGGCACAGAATCCATAGAGGGAACCTCAGCACTAGAATGACGAACATAATCCAAATAGGCCAAACACCCCTTCTCGACCATACGCGGAGCCTTCATATAAGAAATAACCCTACTGGTAGAATTTCTAGGAGTCCCTCTCCACTCTAATCGAGGAAACCCCGGCAAGGCTAAGGTCACTATCTTTCCATGACAGTCCAAAATACCGTGATAAGGTGATAGCCAATCCATACCCAATATAACACCCAAATCCACCATATCTAAGACCAGAAGGTCTACACTGGTCTCAAGACTCCCAATAGTGACCACACACGAACGATATATGCGATCTACAACAATAACATCCTCCACATGTGTGGACACATATACAGAGGCACTCAAAAAATCACGAGGCACAACCAAATATGAAGCAAAAATAAGATGACATATAGGAGTAAGAAGACCCCAGATCAAATAGAACTGAAGCATCTCTACTGCAAACTGAAACAGTACCTGTAATAACATCATCAGACGACTCAGCCTCAGGTCTAGATGAAAAAGCATAACATCGGGGATGGGCCCCACTACTTTGAATCATATCTCTGGGACGACCCCTAGATGGCGGGCCAACACCTCTAACGGTCTGACCTCCACCTCTAACAATCTGGCGCCTACCTCTAAGTGCCTGACCCCTACCTCTGGCTGGCTGAGCAGGCGGTGCAGCTACTGGTGCCAGAACCATGGCATGAGAACTTTGGTGCTGTGAACTGCTCGACGTACGAGGGCAAAATCTTGCAATGTGCCTTGGATCACAACAAGTATAACAGGACCTCGACTGCTGTGACTGCTGGACGAAAAATGACCCTGTCAACCAGAATAACCCCCTAAAAACTCTGAAGGGGAGGTGCACTGATAGGCTGGTGCTGCACTATAGGATGGCTGATAAAAATAAGGCATATAAGGGACACGACCACCTGAGGCACCGTGGGATGCCTGGAGTGCGGAAAGAAATGGCCTGGGAGGATGGACTCTACCATATTTACCCCCCTCCAGATGAGGCACCTCTGAACCCACCGGAATGACGAGGTCTCTTGTCCGACCCCTGACCTCCTTGTCCAAGAACCATCTCAACTCGTCTGGCAACATTAGCCACATCCTTGAAAGAAATCTCATTCCCAGTCTCTTTAGCCATATGCAATCTAATAGTCTGAGCAAGACCCTCAATAAACCTCCTCACCCTCTCTCTCACTGTGGGAAGAAAAAGAATAGCATGACGGGCCAAATCCATAAAACGGGTCTCAGACTAAGTAACAGTCATGCTGCCCTACTGGAGACGCTCAAACTGACGGTAGCGCTCCTCTCTCAAGGTGATAGGTAGAAACTTATCTAAGAAGATATGAGATAACTTGTCCCAAGTAAGAGCAGGTGACCTATCTAGCCTAGTCAATAAATAATCCCTCCACTATTTGTTAGCGGAACCAGTCATCTGGAAAAAAAAAAGTCGGCCCCATTGGTCTCCAATATACCCATGTACTGAAGAACCTCATGACTGCTATCAAGATACTCCTGGGGATCCTCTGAAGTAGCACCACTGAAATGAACTAGAAAGAGCTTGGTAAACCTATCCAAGCTCCATAAGGCCTTAGAGGATATAACTGACCCATCACCGGGCTATGCCGGAGCAACCGGCTGGACTACTCTAACTGGATAAGCTGCTGGGGTCTGATACTGGGGAGCCATATGATCTAGAGTGTGAGTAGCAGGAGTCTGGGCTCCTCCTCCAGCCCGAGATACGGCTGGTACCATGGGAAAGGTGCCAGTCTGGGCTACACTCTCCGTAAGACCCACTAATTGGACCAAGGCATCTTGAAGCACTGGGGTGGCAATAAACCCCTCTGGAACCTGAGCGAGTTCGGCAGGAATAGTGTGAGCTGGAACCTCCTCATCGAACTTTAACTGAGGCTCCACGACTGGGGCTGCTGCTCGGGCCCTGGGCTGAGCCCTGCGCTTGCCTCGACCTCTACCCCTCGTAGGAGCTGCTGCTGGAGGCTCTGGCTACTGCTCAGCTGAAGAAGCGGTACGTGTTCTCGCCATCTGCGAGAGAATATGAATATGTTAGTTGAATCAGTATTGAGATAACAAAATCGCACGACAGAGTTGAATAAAAGTGAATTTTGTTCCTAAACTTCATAGCCTATGGGAGATAAGTACAAACATATCCGTACCGATCCCCCAGACTCTGCTAAGCTTATTTGTGCATTGTGAGACCTAGGAAACCTAGTGTTCTGATACCAATTTGTCACGATTCAGAATTCCCACTGTTGGGACCGTGATGGCGCCTAACAATCACTTGCTAGGCAAGCCAACATTTGAAGCTCAATAAGTAACAAAACCTTAAAACCCATAACGATCAACAACAATTAACACATAACAAATTAATAAGAAAGCGGAAATTCTTAACAAAACCAAATATCTATACACAGCTACACATGATCTGGAGTCACAACTCACGGACTTGTATGATTTATCTACAAATATTTGGCTGAAGGAAAAGTACAACTGTTTATGAGTCAAAGAAACAGTGAACTGAGACAGGTAAAACGGGACTCCAGGGTCTGCGGATGTTGGCAGATCTATCCTGGGTCTCCTGTGTAGGGAAGTCGGCAACAAATCTCAGAATCAGCTCGGACCGACACCTGAATCTGCACAGGAAGTGCAGAGTGCAGTATTAGTACAACCGACTCCATGTACTGGTAAGTGTCAAGCCTAACCTCGGCAAGGTAGTGATGAGGCTAGAACAAGACAACCACAAACAACATGTGCAGAATAATCATACATATAGAAATGACAGTAATAAAATAAATAAGACAGGAAATATTGGGAAGGGGATATAATGAGGGGTTCACAATATAAGAAATTAGAAGCAGTGATAAAACCATATCAATCAAAATGCCTTAAACAGATAAAAAATAAAAATTGTAAGGAAACTCCAAGGCATCATCCTTCGTGCTTTTACTCTCAACCTCACCATATGAAACAACAGAACGACATGGCATCACTCTTCGTGCATTAAATCTCTCATAATACAACACGTCATTACCCTTCGTGCATTATTACTCACGAAACATGGCACAACATCACCCTTCGTGCATTAACACTTGCTCACAAAAATGGCAGGGCACCACCCTTCGTGCTTTACACTCTTCCTCACCAAAACAAGGAACAACAACAACAGAGAGGTAGACATATCAAAATCAGTCTTACTTCAAAATTTAAATGCAACAATCCAACCTCAACTTCGAGCTGATACTCAGCAAATACCAAATTTCAGTAAAACATGATAAAAGTTTCTCAACATAATAAATGGCTAAGCTAAGCATAAACAATGCGATTAAAGACTACAACAGTTACGATAATAAGACTCACTCGCATGCTATGACTTGACAACAACACATAGGTTCTTGTCACCTCACCTATACATTGTACTCAACAACCAAACACGTAATAAATAGTCAAACAATACCTAATCCTTCAAGACAAAGTTAGACACGACACTTACCTCGCTCCAAAGGCCAGATTCAAAGCTCAACCACCACTTTTCCTCTCGATTCGACCTCCAAACCACTCGTATCTAGTCATAATTAACTTAATAACATAAATTATTGTTAAAGAAATTTATTTCACTACATAACTATAGGTTTCCCAAAATTTCCCCAAAAAAGTCAAAAATCGACCCCAGGCCCGCTTGTTCAAAACTCGAGGTTCGGACCAAAACTCATTCACCCCCGAGCACGAATATGTAATTAGTTTGGGAATTCGACCCCAATCGAGGTCTAATTCCCCAATTTGCAAAAAACCCAATTCTCCCAACATCTCTAATTCCTACCATGAACACTCTTGATTTTAGATGGAAATTTCATGAAATACAATGGGTAATTGAAAGAAAATGGCTTGGAATCACTGACCAACACTTCAAGGAAGAAATAGTCTTTTGAAAATCGCCCCCAGGTCTTCTATCTTTTAAGAATGTGAAGAAATGGCTTGAGTCCCAATATAATTGAACTCTCTGCCCAACGAATTTCACACCTGCGAGCAGAGGTCGCACCTACGGATCCGCTTCTGCGGACTAGGTGTCTGGTTCTGCGAAAAAGACTGGCCCGACAGGGGCCGCATCTACAGACTGGGTTCGACTTCTGCGGTCCCACTCCTACGGAGAAAATCCCATATTTGTGGAGACTGGCCTCCATCCTTGGGTCGCACCTGTGGATCTTGGCTCGCACCTGCAATCTAAGGCTCGCAGGTGTGAGCACACCAGATCTGGTGCACTAGCAGCCCTGTTGAGTTTTGAACTCAAATTGTGCATCGTCCAAATGGCACCCGAGCCCTCGCCGCTCCAAACCAAACATGCATACAAGTGTAAGAACATCATACGGACTTTCTCGCGCGATCAAGTCGCCAAAATAACACCTAGAACTACGAATCTAGCACCAAATCGCATGAAATTCTCAAGAACACTTTAAAATTCCTATTTTCACAATCGGATGTCCGAATCACGTCAAATCAATTCCGTTCCCCACTAAATTTCATAAACAAGTACTAAATATCATAAAAGACCTGTATCAGGCTTCGTAACAAAATACGGACCAGATACCAACAAGATCAAACATTAACCAATTTCTTGAAATTATTAAAATTTCAGTCTTTCAATTTTTATCAAAAATTCTATCTCGAGCTAGGGACCTCGAAATTTGATTATGGGAAGACGCCCAGGTTCCATATTTCATTACGGACCCATAGGGACCTCCAAAAAACGTGTTCGGATCCGTTTACCCAAAATGTTAATCGAAGTCAACTAAATTCAATTTTTAAGGCAAAAAATATTATTTTCATTATTCTCCGCATAAAAGCTTTCCGAAAATCACGTCCGGACCGTGCACAAAAATAGAGGAGGGTAAAAAATGAGATTTTTAAGGATAAAAGCGCGAATCGAGTTCTAAAGCATAAGATGACCTTTTGGGTCATCACAAGAACAACAGTAAAATAAAACTTTTCAATAGCTAGAGCGTAAGAAAATGAATTTTTATTGCCTTGATTTAGCGTGTTACAATGTATGTTATTGAATAAAAAGCTTCCCTTTTATATAGTAGGAGAGTTTCTTCCCTAGTACAATTCTAAAAAAGGTAAAAATCCTCTTTTCTCGTCAATTACTGATCTGCTACCGATATTGGGCGAGATCTGCATTGTGATATCCTATGGGGAGCGGATATAACGACCCTCTGTTAGTCATGTGCAATTTTTGCCATTATTTCAAGGTCTCGGAGCTCGTTCTAGGTTCCGGGAATGTTGCCTTATTAGGCCCGGTGGAAAGCACTCCATTCGGGCCTCGCTACAAGAAGTTCCCAGTTTAGATTTCGATCTCATATATTCATACTCTTACTTCATTTGATTCATTGGTAAATCGGGGTGTGCGCTAACCTCGATTTCACCCGTATATAGATATTCCCCTCGTTTCTCAGACAGTAGGTTCGCCAAAATGATGGAAAACGATAGATGAACCCCGACTCCTTCCTTCGTACATTACAACCAGGATGTCGTATAAGCCAAAACATCCCATCAGTTGTGTCGTTCTGACTTCGTAAACTTGTCGATCATCGGCTGGTTTCCTCAGAATGTGAAACCTCACATATTGATTATATTTTTCCTTATAAAAGCTTCAACCTTTGGTACTCCTTCCACTTTCCGATCCTAGCTTCTACCTTCGAATTTTCTAGCGGCTTTCAAGTTTTTCAAACCTTCATATATTCATCTCTGATCTTCAAATCTTCATATTTGTTCTTAAACTTATAACCTGGATCTTCATCCCACCTTCATACTGTTTTGTTCAAGCCTTCATACCTTTCCTTCAAACTTTCATACTTTTCCTTCAAATCTTCATACTTTTTCTTCAAATCTTCATGCTTTTTCTTCAAATCCTCATATTGCTCAGATTGCAATGGCTAAAACTTCCAAATCAGTTCCTCAGCAGGCTGCTCCTTCATCTTCCCACCTGGCCACATATGCCGAGGTAGCTGCTCCCGAGGCGGCCCCAGAGGCCCCCATGAGAAGATTTATACCCGGGGGGTTGTTTAATCGGGGATGATTTCAAGGTCGAGAAGGCCTCCGCCAAACAAGGCGGGGGTGAAGGATCATAGAGATACGTATGCTCCATTACTGAGGACACCCTTTCCATAGTCCAAGAGGACTGTAAATTGGAAGGCAAGGACGTGGTTGTCCCCGACCCAAGGACGATATTACTAGTTACTACTAGTGTTTTTAAAGGCGTGAGCGTAAGACGAGGTATTTTACATATGCCTCAACAAGGCGTAAGCCACATAGGTATTTAATTTTTAATATTTTATAAAATAATATTATTACAGTATATACTTATAAACAGGTAAAATTTCATAAAAATGAAGAAGACTATATATATATATATATATATTTCACCAAAAGCTAGTAAAAATAATTTATTATACGCTACTTAGAAGCTCAAGTAACTTGATTCGAAAAGAATTAAATTTTCTACACGGAGGAACAAAAAGGATGACTAACCTGCAATGAAGGAGAATAGAGTTCTCTTTGTATTTGTTAAAAATTATTAAATATTCGTTATTTTTGGGAGATATTAGCAGACTAGCGGAAAAGATAACGAATTGAGAAAGACCATGAATTTGGGCTTCAATAAATAAAAAGCGTCTTCACTTTTAAAATTTAATACATTTCAATTCCTTTTTAAAACTTTTGAGTAATTACCAAGCTGAATTTTGAAAATTTGGGTATTATATGAAGGAATTATTTAACAAAATTTGTTTTAAATTGAAAAAATCTTCAGGGCTTACGCCTCACTAAAAAAATGCGCCTAAAACTCCCAGGCGTACACCCCGAACGCCCAGGCATACGTCTCTTGAGACTTTCGACCATACCAGCGCCTCGCCCCAGGGCTCGTCCCGAAAATGCCTTTTAAAACACTAGTTACTACCCACATGGATGTATTTAAGTGTTTACACTTATCCTTCACGCTGGGCCCGGTAGACCCAGTAGTCATGGCCTTTTGTAAGAGGTACGAGGTGTTCCTTAGACATATCCACCCATCCCTTTGGAGGATCGTGATCCGCCTACGTCATTTCATGAAGAACACCGAATCTCCTCGGTTCACCCTCAACCATCTACTCCGTCTGGACAGTCCCCGAATTTTCCAATGGGGACTAATCAAGCTTGTTTGCCGAGCCAGAATGGATCCCTTTTCAAACACCGACGAGGATCAAGACCAAGGTTGGTAGGGGCATTTTGTTTGGGTAAAATCTGATCCCTCCCGAGTTCATGCCATTCCCCGAGAAGTTGAATACATCTCGTAAGTGTAGTCATTCCTTAAGTGTCAATTTTTCTTTATTTCTTTTCTCATCGCCAGTATTTATGGCCGTGCAGCTGTTTCCTGAGTACCCAAAGTGGTCCCCCCGCTCAAGGAGTGGATCGAAGGAATCTGCAAAGTAGATGTCCTACTATGAGCGCATGGTGCAAACTTTTGAAGGGAAGATGGGAGGCCCGTTATCATGGTAAGGCTAATCCCTGAATAGTTATTACTACACCCCAAACTTACATAATGCTGACTTTGTTTCCCTTTCTTTTGTAGGTTTGCCTAAAACCACCAAACTTAGGCCGCTGGACGGGGACTAGGATGCGTCCTTATCCGTTGACCTCTTAGTTTCGGGACAACCGGGGCTGCCGCAAGGGATAAGAAGAGGAAAAAAAAAGTCCTCGGGCTCCCCAAATCCCGATGGGAAGATAAAAAAGAAGGCGGCTTCCCGAGCTTGTAAGCCCAAGAAGAATACTAAGTCCAGGGTACCAGATCCTGACTTTCTTCACTGGATCAGGGATGAGCCTGAAGAAGATTACATCTTCGTCGCCCATAGATTGGCCCCTGCCGGGGATCCGGCAACGACCGAGGGAAGGGGTCACGAGGCCGATCCTCTTCCAATTTGTGAGGTCGAAGTGAAGACTGGTGTTCTGACATCCCAAGAAACGGTTCTTGTTCTGAAGGAAGCGACCATTGTGATTGATATCATTGAGACGCCCTCCTATACCGAGTCCATGCTTGAAGAGGCCTAAGCGGGTAAGGAAAACTGAAGAGAAAGAGGCCAGGGTGCAGAGGACCCTCTCCACTCCTTCTTCGATGACATGGACATGTCTACTTTGGAAGATTTTTCGGGGCAAGGCGACCTAGAGATCCCTAAGAAGGATGTGCCCTCAGAAGCTGGTAGGCCGAGTTCGAGCCCAAAACTGGTGAAGAAGTTTCCCGCACCTAGCGTGGACCATAGCCGCAAGAGAATAGTCATTATTATGGTCCCGGAGGATAATCAGATTCATTTGCTCCAGGGGGAGCAACCAACTACCTCTGATGCCCGTTGATCGAGGAAGACTAGGAAAAATTAAACGAGGTGGGCGCGTCAAGTCTTTTCAACGAGGCGCAGTGAGCGCTGAACTGGGTAATACATCAACACTAATACACTCCCTTGTGAATTCCACTTAAGTTTTGATGTCTTACTATTTTCATTGTTTTGTAGGCCCCGATGCTTCACCATGAGAGCTTCCTTCGGTACCGCTTGGAAATCAGCCAGCTCGAGTTCGAACTCAAAGAGTAGGGCAGGAAGAAAGACATGTACATGATTCTCAGTAAGCAATAGGACGGGGCCGTCAAAGACCTCTATGCCAAGCTGGACAAGTCTCAGAAGGAAGCTTCGACATTGAAGCGGGAACATGCCGACCTAGTCAAAAAGGTAAAGGTCTTTGAAGCTAAAAATGAGGAGCTAGTCGTGGTTACTAACAACACAACCTCGCAGGTCCAACAGAAGATCGACCTGATCGACCAGCTCCGAGCCAAGATGAACGAGGTCAATGACATGGTTGAATGGTGGAAAGGCAAAATGGACCCGTTAGTTTCGGAGAAGGAAATCGAGAAGGCGGAGCTGGTATCGGTTGAGAACCAAATCCGGGTGGTGAAGGACAAAGATGATAAATGGTCTCAGCTGAATGATGATCTCCGAGCACAGCTGAGTTCGGCCGTCGTAGAGCGAGATGCCTTCGGTAGAGAATATGAGGCAATGAAGTCCAAATTGGACACAACCTCCGCCGATGCCAAAGAAATGGTGGCCCAGTACAAGTCCGATGTGGAGTTAGCCGAGACCCACCTAAAGACAAAGGCTAAATATGTGAACCGACTGCCTAGAAGAGAGACCCTCGAAGAGATTCATGCTAGAGGTTTCGACCTGGTAGCGTATATCGAGGAAGACAAAAAGCTCGAGATTGAGGCAAAGGAGATTTTTGAGTCTAAAGGTTTCGAAGGATTTGAGGGTTCCGAGAGCTCCGAGGGATCTGAGGGCTCCGACGATTTCGACGGCGAGTCGGGCCCCGGTGAAGACCAGGCGTAGATGCCTTAGTACTTTTTTACTTTTTTCCCTCATGTATTTTATTTTGGTGTCATTTGTAATGTTACTTTGTGAATATACTTTGGAATATATATGAAATTTTCCCTTTTTGGCAATATCGTGTCTTTACTTTTCCAGCATTTTTAATAATTTCTATTCATGTAATGTTTTTGATGCCTTTGCATGAAATCAAATATAGTTACAAGGTGTTTGTTTTTCGGAGGTTCAAACGGAGCCCGGCCATGATACAACTTTGTTTGCTCGAGGATTTGAAACATCGGTGTGACCGTAGGTTTTCAAGATACATAAGTGATTTTAGACTATGTTTTCCCAAGAGTAACCTTTTAGTAGGTTTCGAGTTTTTATAAAGGCCTTACTTTCTAATTACGAGCTTCGGACGTCTCTGATCCCCTTTTAGGGTGGTGTAGTCTTTCGTATTTGGGCACCGCCTAATAGGTTTGGTTCCTTCGGGATTTGGTAACCCGGGTTGTCCGAACTTTCTTTGGGCGACAGTTCCCGGGTAGGGGTATCCCTTGGGCTCGATAGTAGCCAAGTAGGGATAGCTCATGGGCTCTTATGATTCGTAATTGAAGGAGCAAGAAAATGCATAATAGTAAGGCATGACTTTCTTTTATTTCTCAGTGTGTAAAGTACATGATCGAAAGCGCATAAAAACTTGTATTATGGCTAGAATGGACTATGTGAGCACGATTCATTCGATTGTTTGGCCTTTATAATGAATCCTAAACATCAAGCCTTAGCTTCTAGCATATAAGGTTTTTTATTTTTCCTTAGTAAGAACCTAAATCCGAGGGTAACATCCCCCAGTATTCGAGGCCGATCTTGAGAGGGATCTAATACTGTTGATATGAAGCGAACGATCGTTGACTCCGATTTTCGAATCTAAGTTAACACGTTTTATTGTTGCCTTAATAGAAACCTTGTCGAAAAACCCATTTTGGTACATAACTGGTTCAAGGGAAACAAAGTGTAACACGTGATTTTAGACCTAATAGCCACATCCATCCTTGGTCGGTTGCCTGCAAATGTTAGTCCGATTCATAACATGATTAAAGAGTAATTGAGTATGTACCTTAACAGTAGTACCGTTTTAAGTGTGTCATGTTCCATTTGTTCGGTAGTTGCACACCGTTTCATGCTTCGAGTTTGTATGAGCCTTTGCCGGTATTTTCAATGACTCGATATGGTCCTTCCTTATTCGGTCTCAGCTTCCCCTCGTTTGGGTTCCGAGCATGTAATGTTACTTTCCTCAACACCAAGTCCCCGATCTTGAAGTGTTAGAGGCTGGATCTTCGGTTGTAGTATATTTCTATTTGGTATTTTTGGGCGGCTAATAGGACTAGGGCAGACTCCCACCTTTCATCCAATAGTTCCTGGCTTGTGATCATGGCCTCGCCGTTTGACTCTTTCGTCGAATATTGGAACCTGAGGCTCAGTTCTCATGCTTTGATTGGTATTAAGGCTTCGGCCTCATAGACCAATGAAAGCATAGTGGCCCCGGTACTAGACTTCGAGGTCATACGGTATGCCCACAGGACTTCGGGCAGTATTACCTTCCATTTCCCTTTGGCATCGGCCAACCTCTTTTTTAGGTTTTGAAGTATGGTCTTGTTTGTTTATTTCGTATGCCCGTTCCCACTAGGGTGGTAAGGTGTTGATAGTATATTCTTAATATTGTGATCTTTGAAAAATTTATTTACCAAGCTGCAGATGAATTGTTTCCCATTATCGCAAACAACCTCGGTCGGTATTCCAAATCTACATATTATGAGGTCCTAGATAAAGTCAATGACTTCTTTCTCCCAGACCATTTCGAATGCTTGAGCCTCAACCCATTTGGAAAATAATCGGTCATGAATAGTATGAATTGAGCTTTACCAAGTTCCCACAGTTGGGGACTGACGATGTCCATTCCCCACTTCATAAATGGCCACAGGATAGGACCGAGCGGTGTAGCTCTCCCGGTTGATGGATCATCGGTGCACGTCTCTGGCAGTTGTCACATTTTCATACGAAGTCCTTCGTATCTTTATTCTTTTTGGTGCAATAATAGTCGGCCCTGATTAATTTCGGACCAAAGATTCTGCCCATGAGTGGTTCCGGCAAGTGCCTTCATGAACTTCTCTCAAGGCGTATTCAGTATCTCTCGATCCCTAGCATCTGTCTAGCGGGCCGTCAAACATTCTCCTGAACAATGTCCCTTCGACCAAGCTAAATCTGGCTACCTTGGTATGCAGGCTCTCGATTCTTTGGGATCTGAGGGAAATTTCCTAGTCTTCAAGTAGTCTATGTACTTGTTCCCCCAATCCCAGGTTAAACTCGTTGAGTTTACTTCGACGTGGCTGATACGCTCAAATTACACCTTAAAATAGTGTAAAGCGGTCGAAGTCAAATATAATAACCCAGCAAGGTTGGGGTCGAATCCCACAGGGAATAGGTGTAAAAAGATTACTTTGGTAGTGAAATCTCAACTTAAATCGTATCTCTATTCCGTTAATGTAACAAGAATATGGGAATTGATTTTTGTAATAATTTAATTGCAATAGTGAAAAGTATGATTAATTAGAGTTGTAATTAATGTGATTAACTAAACCAAGGTTGCGTCCCCTTCAATGAAGTGTAATGCTAATGGGTATTAATATGATATATTTCTAATGGAAGGTTCTTTATATATGCAAATGATTTCTAAATGACCACCCAATATTTCCCAATAATAGGGTAGTATTTCCTCTTTATAATTTTCCCAAATATAAAAGAGTTACAATGAAGAGTAATCAATTAATGCCAAATAAAACTCACTTATTCCTAAGCGATTTTATTAAAAAAGGTTTAAGCCTTGAGCCTTTGATATTTACTCGTACCAATCCTAATTCACTTTTCCAAGCTAAGAAAGAATTAATGGCACTTGTCAATGTTTTCAACCACCAACGATAAATGAAGAATGAGAAGTAAATAAATATCAACCAACCATTATATATATATATATTCAATGTTAAATACACAATAACATTGAATAACATTCAATGTTAAATACCCAAATAACCATCACAATGAAGAGTAGTCAATTAATGTTGAATAAAACCCACTCATTCCTAAGCGATTTTATTAAACAAGGTTTAAAGCCTTGAGTCTTTGATATTTACTCCTACCAATCCTAACTCATTTTTCCAAGCTAAGAAAGAATTAATGGCACTTGTCAATGTTTGCAACCACCAACAATAAATAAAGAATGAGAAGTAAATAAATATCAACCAACCATTATATATATATATATATATATTAAATGTTAAATACCCAATAACATAACACCCATTTAGGGTCCACAATCTTAGTATTTAAGACTAGCTACTCATGCTTAAAGACAGAAAGATGAGAGTATTTAATGTCATGAAGCTCACAAAAATGGAGGAATCTTCACTTCTAAAGCTTCCAAAAGAGAGGAATATTCAAAGTGTGTATTGTAGCTCTAAAACCAGACAAGGATGACCCACAAAATCCCAATAAATCTATTTATAGTGGGCTCAAGCTCGGGGTAAAAAACAGACAAAATTTCCCTTCCAGGTCTACTATGCGATCGCATTCCTGTCGCATAACAGGAATGCGGTTCGCATTCTTCACGAAACCATCACATATGAAAACCCTAAGTTCCAGGTGTGTCTCTGTATAGTTGATGTGTGATCTGCATTTTTGATATGCGATCGCAGAGTTGCATCGCATTTTTGAGCTTGGCTTCTAGCATTGGAGGTTTGCAGTACATTCTCCGTCTCGCAAACCAGTTATGCAATCGCATAATGGAGCGCATTTTTGCTCTGAAATTTGGCCAAACATTCTGTTGAACTGTGCGATCCATTTGTGCATTATGCGGTCCGCATAGCCGATATGCGGTCTCCTCTTGTTAATTATGCGATCGCATTTGCTCTTTTCCTCACTTTCTCAGCTTTTTGATCTCTTTTCCATGTTCTTGAGTGTTTAAGCTTCATGCACTGCAAAACATCAAAATTCCATAAGTATAAAAGGTAAATGCTCTTAAAAACAAGCTACAATCTAAGAATTTGGTATTAAATGTGCCGAAATTCTCCGGCACATCAACACCCCCAACTTAAACTCTTGCGTACTAAAACGACTCTATCCTAACTTAGACTACAACTACAAGACCGGAAACAATAATGACCAAGGACGGTGTTAATTGCTAGTGCCACAAGCATGGATTTTCATTTATTTACCCTTCATGATTAACCATTGCTATTTACAAGGAAACTAATCAACTCGTGAACTTTGAGCCTCGACCAATTTGACAAAATGTTACTCTCAGCTGAGTGCACTTGCATCCGACTTCAAGAACTCAACTATTGTCAAACCTCACAGTTCATCTCCCTTACCAGAAAGAAGGTCCCAACTCACAATATTTACAATGACATCAAAAAGGGACATATTTACAAAGACACTCACTCTCACAAAGAGTTTCAAGTTGTTGTTTTAGACGTCAATACTACACAATATTATAAGTTAATTGTGCAGTACCCAATTTTCTAGTGCTGTCTAATAAGAAGAACATGGTTCTTCTTGGTTTACTACTTACTACTATTTGCGGAATATTAAAGCAGTAAAGTAAAGACACAGATATTTTACGTGGAAAACATCTGGCTCAAAAGGTGAAAAAACCATGACCTACTCCTCAGTAGGATTTTCTCAAACACTTCACTAAAAACTCTGAGCCAAACGGACTTACAAAATAAACTCTTTTGTAATCCTAGGACTAACTCTAATCCTCTTTGTATCAACTAGCCTCTAGCTAATTTCTACAGACTTCAAGCTAACTTTAACTTGAAAAATGTGTACATATTACAATTGCTTCTATTAAAGCTGAACAAATACAATGTTAAAACTCCTACTACAACCAACTAGACTCACTGATAAACAGATGAAATTGTTTCTTCTAGTTGAACTGTAGCCTTTGCACAATACTTCTGCTTGCAAATATCCTGGGAATTTTGCTTTCAGAACTTGGTTCAATTTAGTCTTTGTGCGTCAATAATTTCAACAGTAATACTTTGAGTATTTATAGAGTCAGTTGTTGAGTCCATGATTTATTTTTGATCCAACTTTACTTGAGTAAACGAGTTCAAATATAACTCAACTTCCTTCCTTTATTTCTGTCCTAGCTGAATTCAACTTTTGTCATCTTCATCAGTTTGCAATCTTTTCGTATTAGGAGACATCCTCTTAATTCTTTGGTACTCAGCAATCACTGATATCTTCTATGCTTGTATGGTTCTTATGCCAACTGCTCCATTCAAGTGTGTATGCTTTGATGGACCTGGTTCAACTTGTCAACGTTCGTCAATCATCAAAACCCATTCAGTGACATGGGCCAACAAATTCCCCCTTTTTGATGATGACAAACTCTGTGCTTTTATCCTGTATACACTTCAAACACTTTGTATATTTTTAAGCATTAATCTTTGAGAAATAGGTTCATTAGGTTATAAATATCACTTTTGAAAATTTTGAAACACACAGCACATCTTCCCCCTTTTGGCATCATCGAAATGTTGCAAAATGATACTTACCAGTTTTTAATTCTTACTCATGGCCAATTTAGGTAACTGCAAGTGCAAACATGATTAATGAACCCAAGAAACTAATAATGTAAGCTAAATAAGAAATTGAGACATTTTTCAAGACACAAGCTTTCAGTGATTAACAGTGATGATCAGCACCAAAACAGATTAAAATCAAAACAGCCAAAACATGAGAAAAACAGAATAAAAACTGAAACAAAAACTAGACACTATCCCAAACTGGGCACTTGATTGGTTTGGAGGGCATAGCACTGGATATTCCTAAGGTTGGGAGGGTGCAGATGAGGCTGGGTTCTTGATTTATAAAAGGGACAACATTTGGTGTAAAACACCTTCATTTTTCTCCTTCTCCTTTTCTAACTCATCTTTGAGAGCATCACGCTAAGCTTCCATCTCAACTAAGCGAGACTTCAATCGAAGGATCTCCGTATCCTTTAACTCGCTTTCCTGCACCAGAGTACGGACCTTGTTGTTGACTGGTTGCTTCCGAGATGAACCAGGTTCATCTGCCGGGGCATTGACAGTATAATCACAAGACAGTAGAGTGACCTTCCCAAAGAAATCCTTAGCAGTAGCCATCTCAACCTTCTTTGTAGGAACTCCAAAATGAGCAAGAACTTAAGTCAGAATAAATCCATAAGGGATCGCATGGGATTTGGTGCCATTCACCACTCTGTCCAGTAGCTGGATGATAAAAGCTGGCCAATTGATCTTCTTGCCTCTGTACAAACACTCCATGAGGGTTAAATCCATGTAGTTAGTAATGTGTCTTCGTTCTTGTCTGGGTAGCAGAAATTTGATCACAAATTCAAAGAACAGCTTGTGCTCAGGCTTCATCTCACTCTTGTACATAGCCCTGGGTTCAATCTCCTTCTCATTGTCCCAGAAGAATCTGGTAATATTGAGAGCTGAGGCCATTCCATCTAAACAAGGCCATCTCTGCCTCGTGTAGTCTTCATAACCCTCAGCTAGAATGTCTAGAATAACTCCTAGTTCTTGAGCATCAAAGGAGACTTCAACTCCCTTGACCAATAAGGTCACCCTGCCTCCAATGACTGTGGCATTTCCCATGAACTCCAAAACTTCATTTCTGACCAGCCTGCCTTCCATGCGAAGGACCATGTTCTTCTAGCGCTGTGCTGCCAGAAAATATAGTAAATACCTCATTCCAGGCTCCTCCAAATCCTTCAAAAACTTTCCCTTCAAGATCGTTCTCTTGCCAAACATGGAAAATCTGTCAGTAGACACTTCTCCAACCTCCTTCTCTTCCTCTCCATTCCATTCTGGATCATCATCCCTCTCAACAATTTGTACTTTGTTCACCTTCTCTATCTTAGACCTTGTCCTCGAAGCAGTACTCCCAGTGGTGATGGACACAGTAGCTGACTTCTTTGAAGAAGTCTTAGCCTTTTTGGGCTTGGGTGTCTTGATAACCAAGCCCAAAAAGGCNGATGGACACAGTAGCTGACTTCTTTGAAGAAGTCTTAGCCTTTTTGGGCTTGGGTGTCTTGATAACCACTGGAGCATCCTCATCTTCTTGTTGGACCAGGTCCAACAACTCTTCATCTTCAACAATAGCTTCAACATGCTCTCTTACCTTTGCTTTCCCCTTCTCTGCCTTCTTTCTTTTGCTCTCTTGCAGTGTTTTTTCCAACTTCTCCTCTATTTCTCGTACAGTATTTCTCGTAGCACGTACCCTAGGAACAAGTACACCAACATAATCAGCAGTCTTCCTTTTCTTTGAACGAACTGAGGCTTTAGACTTTTTGGACGTTGGAGTCCTTCTCTTCTTGGGGTTGTATGAGTCCCCCAGCTTCTTCAGTCTTTCAACCAAAGTTTGTTACCCAGAAGAAACATGTTCATCTATTTCCTTCATTAACTTCTCCAACCCAGCAGCAGCTTCCTCAACTTCAGTAGTTCCCCCTAAAACCATGACATCTTCTTCTAGATTTTCAAGAATGGGGCCACAAATTGCAAATGTGGTACCATCCTCCCCGGATCCCCTCACATCTACTTCTCCCTCGTTCTAAAGATTTTTCTCTTTCCCAAATTTTCTTTGTCTTCTTGGCACCTCCACATACACCACAGACCTCACGAACACAAATCGATTTTCAACATAATTTAAATCAGAGGTAACTTCAGTATTACCTTTCTCAGCACTGGATGAACCATGTGCTTCGTCTTTATTGGCTGATTTAAATGAATCATTGGATGATTCTGGTTTGGAGCCTTCCTCAGCATGTAACAATTCTTCCAAGAATTTTTCTCTTGAACCAGAAGCCACAGATTTGCATGCAAGAACCTTAACACGACGGGTTTTGGGGGCCGGGGTAGGGTTTGGTGTAGGTTCAGGGATTGTAGAGGGTTATGGGGTTGATGATTTTTCAGGAGACTCGGAACTATAAACTGAGGGAGAGTTTGAGTCAGATTCATAGTTTCCCCCATCATAATCTCTGTTTGGGGATGAGTCAGAAGAAGCTGGTGGAGGAGACGACATGATTTTGATTTTGTTAGAGAGAGAAGAAAATAAAAGGCAGTAGGGATTTTGAGTTGAGTAAGTTGAACAAGGTTCGACTGTTGCTTTATGCACAATGGGTAATGATGGCTTATTTATAACTTGTGGCTGGGGAGATTACAACGGAAGTGTATTAACCCAAGTAGGATACTAATCTATTAAGGACTGTCAGCGATTGGAATTGATTAGACAGTTACTTTCCCCCTAAAACTAGGCTAATTAATTGAGACAGGACTTCTTGGAACTGGTTCATTATTTGGGTAAGTACAAGAATATGAATTTGAACCATAAATGGACAGAGTCCTGCTCATGTATAACTGTACTGGAATTAATACATGTATGTAGATGAGAAAGTACCTTGTCAGTTATGTAAACCAGCATGGATGAACCAGGTTCATCCTGTTAAAAATCTTTATTTTGCCTCAATTCACAAAGATAGAGAAACATCATTAGTAACTAAGGAATCATATTAATACATGGGAGAAGAGTATGGCAATAAAGACATAGTAGTGAGCAATAATTAATCTGATTAAGTACTTAATTAAAATTTTCTAGCCAAAAAAAAATCTTCCTTTTTTTTCAAATTTTCAGGGTTTTTTTTCAATTTTTGTTTTTCAATTAGGTGATCTTAATCATCCCTAATTCAAGCTTGTTTCTCTCATAATGCTCCCTACTCAATGTTTTGGTAAATATATCGGCAATTTGACGATCAATAGCACAAAATTCGATTGAGATCATTCCCTTTATGTAGTTATCCCTCAGGAAATGGTGTCTAACATCTATGTGCTTAGTTCTCTTGTGATGAACCGGGTTCTTAGTCATACTAATTGCACTAGAATTATCACAGTAAATAGGAATGCATCCCACATCTATACCAAAGTCCAGGAGTTGTTTCTTGATCCATAGCAACTGGACACAGCAAGAGGCTGCAACCACATATTCAGCCTCAACAGTAGACAAGACTACTGAAGTTTGTTTGTTGGTTGCCCAAGAGACAAGGCAGGAGCCCAAAACGTGAGCCATGCCTGAAGTAATTTTCCTGTCAACCAGGAAACCTGCATAATCAGCATCAGCATATCCTACAAGGTCAAAATTACTACCTTTAGGATACTAAAGGCACAGATCAGTGGTGCCCTTTAGATATCTTAAAATTCTTTTTACTGCAGTGAGGTGGGACTCTTTTGTATTGGCTTGAAACCTTGCACATAGTCCCACACTGAACACAATATTAGGTCTACTTGCAGTAAGATAGAGTAGAGACCGAATCATCCCTCTGTATGTCTTCTGATCAACGGATAAACCAGGTTCATCCACATCCAATTTCGTAGCTGTGGCTATTGAGGTATCTATCTCCTTTGAATCCTCCATTTTGAATTTCTTGAGGAGTTCTTTCACATACTTCTGTTGATGTATCATTGTGCCATGTGGAGTTTGTTTGATTTGCAAACCTAAGAAGAAGGTTAGCTCACCCATCATACTCATTTCAAACTCACTCCCCATTAATGTAGCAAATTCCTTGCTAAGCTTTTCAGTAGTTGCCCCAAATATGATATCATCAACATATATTTGCACAATCAGAAGATCTTTTCCCTTTTCCTTTAGGAACAAAGTACTGTCTATCTTGCCTCGTTTGTACCCATGTTCCAGCAGGAATTTTGACAATCTCTAGTACCAAGCTCTAGGCGCTTGCATGAGACCATAGAGAGACTTGTCAAGTTTATATACATGATCAGGTGACTCTTTGCTTTCAAAACTAGGAGGCTGTTTTACAAATACATCTTCCTTCAAATAGCCATTAAGAAAGGCACTCTTTACATCTATCTGATGAAGAGTGAATTCCATGTGTGCAGCAAATGCTATAAGAAGTCTGATTGCCTCCAATCTTGACACAGGAGCAAAGGTCTCATCATAGTCAATTCCCTCTTCTTGGCTATATCCTTGAACAACCAGTCTAGCCTTATTTCTTAACAGTTCCATCCTCATCGAGCTTGTTCCTGAAGACCCACTTGGTGCCAATTACTGATTTGTCTAGTATTTTGGGTACCAAGTGCTTGACTCCTCTCAAATTGATTCAGCTCTTCTTGCATGGTTGTTACCCAATCAGCATCTTGCAGGGCTTCAGCAATGTTCTTTGGTTCAATCAAGGATATAAATGCATCAAGCGCACACAGTTTTTTCAAGGAGGATCTCGTTTTGATTCCAGATCTCAAGTCTGTTATGATGTTCTACAGAGGGTGATAACTCTGATACTGTGTGGTTTGGGTACCAGTTGTTCACTTCTGGATTGTTCCATGTTGTGTTGTAGTTGTGGAACAGGATCAGGGCCGGTATTTTCATGTAGAATTCCCCATGTCGAGTTGCATGGGGTTGTTGAAACTGGTCCATCACCTGTTCCATCTTCCATAGGTGCTTCAATGTGGTCATTGATCCTCAATAGTCCAAGCTCCTCATCTTCTGGTTCCTGTCTATAAGATAAAGTGTTAGTTTCATCAAAGAGAACATGTACTCTTTCTTCTACACACATAGTTCTTTTATTGTATATTTTATAAGCTTTGCTAAGTGTTGAATATCCCAAGAACACTCCCTCATCACTTCTGGGATCAAATTTTCCTAGAGAATCTTTTCCATTATTATGCACATAACACTTGCATCCAAAAGCCCTAAGATGGGATATGTTGGGCTTTCTCCCTTTAAGTAATTCATAGGGAGTTTTCTCTACCAGAGGTCTGGTCGTACATCTATCAATAATGTAGCATGCAGTGTTAATTGCTTCTGCCCAGAAGCTGTGAGGCAGTTTTCTTGATAGAAGCATGGTTCTTGCCATGTTTTCAAGAGTTCTGTTTTTTCTTTCAACAACCCCATTTTGAGTGGGGTTCTAGGAGCAGAAAAATTGTGATTGACACTATGTTCATCACAGAACTCTTGGTATTCTCAAACTCAGTACCATCGTCAGATCTTATTGATGCCAGTTGATGTCCCAACTCAACAAATGAGGTGAACATATCAAATGCTTCATCCTTAGATGACAGGAATAAGTTCCAAGTGAACCTTGAAAAATCATCAACTAGCACTATCACATATCTCTTACCACCTCTACTTAAAGTTCTCATAGGACCGCATAGATCCATATGAACCAGTTCCAACGTCCTGGTGGTACTGACTATTTTCTTACTTTTGAAAGAGGACCTTACCTGCTTCCCCCTGGCACATGCCTCACAAACTTTGTCTTCCTTGAACTTAATGTTAGGAAGTCCTACCACTAAGTCCTTAGAGACTAGTTTGTTAAGCTGAGTTAGACTTGCATGACCAAGTGGTTTGCGCCATAGGAGGGAATCACTGTCCAACATACTTAGACAAGTGAATTCATTTTCAGACAGTGTGGAAAAATCTATGACATAGATGTTATTCATTCTTTTTCCCTGCAAAAAAATCTTGTCAGTAAGCAGGTTAATCACAAAATATTTTGGAAGTAAAAGCAACCAGGTTACCTCTGTCACATAGTTGTGATACACTGATCAGATTATATTTCAAGCCATCTATTAGATACACATGTTCAATAGATCGTGTATCATCCTTACCTACCTTACCAACCCCAATGATTTCACCTTTCTTTCCGTTTCCAAAGGAGACATTTCCTCCTTTGAGACTTTCAAGTGAAAGGAACTGTTCCATGTTCCCAGTCATATGCTTTGAGCAGCCACTATCCAAGTACCAAATCTGGCTGCCTCCTCTCACTTGAACCTACAAAAGGAATCAAAGGTTAGTCTTAAGAACCCAAACTAGTTTGGGTCCTTTTCTATGAGAGAATGGATGAATCAAATTTTTCCTGGCCCAATTTGGCAGCCAGTTTTTCCCTTTTACAAACCTCTCATTTTTTCGACAGGCCTGTTCTTTTGTAGGACACTCATATTTGTAGTGTCCAGTCTTACCACAATGGGTGCAAATTTTATTCTCAGGAAGAGTGAGATACTTGTTTTTGGGATCCCACTTGGGCAATTGACTTCCAAAGCCAATCCCTCTCCTGTTGCTACTATGATT